>MU899127.1:0-12042 GCA_036418205.1 Ostertagia ostertagi | reverse complement strand
AAGAAAAAGATCAAGAAATCTGAATGTTGCACGTTCTCCGACAAATATTTTATTTTCGGATGAGTCCACGAATCTAAAGGGATGTAAAGCTTATGGCGCATCCCCGAGTGGAGCTGCGCGCGCTTCAACTATGGTTCTTTGAAGAAAAATTTTGATTCAGGTAAAAGCAAGAGGATTCTGAAAGGGGCCGTTCAAAATGACGGAGGTGAAATCCAATACTCAAGAGGGAATGCAGTTATCTGCGTCAAATTTATAGACATATCATCGTGAAGGTTCCTGAAAGGAGCTTTAATCGTTGAAAGAGTGCCAATGCCGCGAAGGGAACCTCTTGACTGTGCTTGGGCAAAAATCCCCAACTAGCCTCTGCCTTACCATCGAATAGAGCCAACAACCTTGTGAATAGAGCGAATCTCTCAGTTTACATGCCGTATTAACTTTTCAGATTGATGAACTTGAACGGAGTTATGGCTTTGGGAAGCGTAAAAACTCGCACTCATCACGAATTTTCCTCGTTAATTTTGCAAAAATCCTCAACGTGGCCATTCCCGACGCACTGGGCAAATCAAGTAATTTTAACAATAGTCAGAAAGAATCAATCAGTTTAATTTACAATGATATATTGAACCTCTCCAGATTTGAGGAAATTGAAGGAAGTTATGGCTTTGGAACTAGTAATAACTGGCACTCATCATAACTCATCATAAAATTTCCTCGTTGATCATCTAAATTTGTTATTTCTTATAAATTTTGTAATTTCAATACTGATTAGAAAAGCTCTTCACAAAACTTCCAAATCTGCTTTCAGATTGAAAATTCGTCATACTTTGAAGAAAGTTATAATCATTTGAATATTTGTTCAAATTTCAATAGTAAATAAGCTGCTCCACGGTCAACGCCAAAGTCCAGTCAACACACAGCTGGCGACAGCTACTTTTACAAGGCTTTTTTTGCTCCATTTCTGTGTAGAACTCATTTTTAATGACCTTTCTCTGACTTCTTCTACTTGATGAACGATTTTCATGGTCGATGGTAGGTAAAAGGTTGTTTTTTTTCCTTTACGAAACTTTTCGGGGAGGGAAGAGCAACTTTTTCATCGTTTGGCTTATGAAGAGAGTCGTTTCGTGGATGGGAGAGAGGTGGAGGGGTTCGCATTTCAAAATTCTCCTCGACTCCTCGCTTGACCCTGGCTCGTGCTTCAAAACCGCGGAGATATTTGGAAATCTGTGCCTTCTTATTATGGCCCGCACACCACTGATGATTATCATGGATATCCCCACGATTTTCAGCACTGCTCGCTTACCACCCCGACTCACCCCGTGGACTAAATACGGTCGTACCCTATGTATTTGTCTGATTTGTAACGGACGGTTGATATGACTGCTGGCCAGCAGTAAATTCCAGCCTCGATAACAACAACCACATTCGTGCAAGGAACTCTACAGTGGAAATGGGTTCACTTCAACGACGTCACCGCCTTTGACAGATGTTTCACATTGGTTTCTTTGCGCATAGTCGAAATTACTTTTTCTTCCATTGTACTTTCATCATCCGGGGCGAAAAATTCCAAAGTCTTGCATCGCTTCATGCGGCCAATAGATAACTTGACGTTCTGTTGAGATCTTTCTCAGCAAGCTTTTCGAGTTCCGTATCTTGCACCTGCTAAAAATGTTTTTGAATGCAAATTCAAAATTTTCACTGATGGATTCAGCTTTTGCAAAAGTATTGGAATTTACAGCACACATAATTAGTTAATCATTTAGAAAGCGCGGCGCGCAGTCAACTCGAAGCGAACTTGTTGAAAAAGGTGAGAGGAAGTAAATCGCGCTGCCTTTACAGGCTGCGAGATGAGTTCCAGCGGTATTCAAACCGAAATGATTTGGATACAAGCTGAGTTTGATATTACTGTGAGCGAGTAGGGCTCTTCAAAGCAAGGCCCCGTATAGCAGCGTACGATGAAGTGATGATCGGGTAATTAATACTTGTCGGTTGGCTGGTAGGAATAGCGCACTTTTACACATTGACGACAACGCGGGGACATATATCCCGCGTATTGCAGGCCATGTTACGGAATAAATATCTCCCGCAGCCATTACACCCATTTTTCGATTCTTTTAGAAGTTTTTGGTATTTATTTCATGGAAGAGACCTTGAAATATACAAACAATGACAGTAGCGTCCCCATTTACTGGTCGCATAGTACCTATAACTTAAGGATGCTGAATCATACGAAATCTTCAGTTTAATAAATTTTTCGTTTACTTTTTTTATGAATAATTGAATAATAAGTGAAGATTTAAATAGTATTAGAAGTAAGGCGGACCTTAGGGATGACAACATGTGTGTTTTGATAAATTAACCAACTTAGACATGCTTTTGAGGTCCATTGCAGCTAGTTCTGACAAATTTCACTTTTTCATTATCACTTCATGTCATTCGATTCGAAATTCCACTACTGTACCTCCTGGGTAGGTAGGTTGTGCTCATTACAATTTACTGATCTTGGTTTGTATTGATCATTATTTATGTATTTATCACTCAAAATCTGCTTGAACGACCTGAGGCGGAGCGCGCCCGCAAAATCGCCCGGTCCCACGTGGCCAAAAAAGCCAAAACTCGCGTTGTCGTCAACGTGTTAAGCGTTCTACATCTTCTTTGCTTATGCTGAATTTTCACCAAATCCACCTAGTTTTCATCACTTTGCCACTTTGTGCTCACCTCCGAGCCTCGTGCTCATTGAGTTCTACAGTTCCTGCACTTTGAAGGAACCGTCAAATTGCATCAAAGTTGACCAGATTCTATGGTTATCCTTTGAACAACATTGGGAGGGCACTCAACGGCGAGATGCCCTGGTACGCTCAAGAAATTTTAGGAGATTTGTTCGAAAGGCAAAATTATAGCTACTTGATTCCCCTATACGGTAACAGCAGACGTTCATGTAACGCGCTTGTCAAACTAGCTAATTTTGTCCCCTTGACGAGGTGAATGACGCGGATCAGTGATGACTTCAACGGTCGGCATGTCACCTAGAAGATCCCGATGGCCAAATCGAGGACAATTTTCTGTTTGCTAGTCATCAAGGTTGCCCTTCAATAAATCGAGATGCAATAATTGTTCCATCCAGACATCGAGGCAGGACATCTTGGTCTTATAGCTGGCAAAGCTTCGGCGAGCATTCCGGATGCTCCTCCCAGCTTCTTCCCACGCATCTCTCTCACTGAGGATCGTCTCTCATCTCTCACTGGAAGATCTCTAGCCGGTTGGTGGCGATTCTACGTGGCGCGAACTCCAGGTGGGCGCATAGGGGGTTAATCGTGGGACACATCCCCAACCTTGGGGATGACATCCCCTCACCTTGGGGACGATCCCCAACCTTGGGGATATATCCCCAACCTTGGGGATATATCCCCAACCTTGGGGATACATCCCCAACCTTGGGGATATATCCCCAACCTTGGGGATATATCCCCAACCTTGGGGATATATCCCCAACCTTGGGGATGGTCCCCACGGTGGTTGGAGGGGATGGGTACCCATCCCCTCGTCGGGGCTTGCTGCACCCGCTCCAGGATAGCGTGGCTAACTACCTGGAGGTCTATCCTAGCCCACACGACAGAGCCTGGCAAGCTACTCGTGTGCCTTCAATATGCCGAAAACAGCAATATGGATGGGCCTCATTCCCCTGAACCTGAGGGAGCCCCCAATACGGCAGCGTTGGGTAGGACCGCTCGGGAGAGGCTGCTAGAATCTCAGGGCCCGGATAGGCTGCCTAAACGAAGAAGGACTAAGATGGCGATCTGTACTTTCAACGCACGAACGCTTGCATCCGAAGCTCACATCGAAGATCTGATGATGCAGGCCAGGAAGATCAAGTACGACGTCATCGGACTGACCGAGACGAGAAGGCACCGCCCGCTACACGCCGTTTTCGATACTGGAGAAGAACTGTTCCTTGGAACATGCGACAGCAGAGGCGTTGGCGGTGTGGGTGTCCTCGTCAACACGCACTTGGCCATATAAACATCGATTCGTACGAAAGCCTTACGACCCGAATCGGACGTTTGAGATTGAGAAGATGTGGTTCAACTCCTGCTTTGACAATCTTCGTCGCCTACGCACCAACATCCAGCTACGACGAGGAGGAACACGAAGCATTTTATATGGAATTGGAGAAGTTCTACAGGGAAGATCATACCTTCTTTCAAGGGTCATCGTCGGCGACTTCAACGCTAAGATTGGCCCAAGAAGAACGGCTGAAGAACTTCACATCGGTACTCACGGAATGGAATGAGCAGGGTGAGAGACTGTCGGAGTTTATCATGTCGACCAACACCATCCATGGTAACTCACAAAAGCCCCTCACCTTCGTTGGACTTACAGTTTCATAACGAGATAGACCACATCATCTCCAATCGAATGTTTTGCCTGACCGACGTCGCTGTTTCAAAGTTCGTACACCATCGTCTCATCCGCTGCATAAGTTCACTTTATCGATAGTGGTGAGAAGCTCTAAAATTTAGGAAGCGACAGCGCCGCACGCCCATCACTGGACCACTTCCACTTCCTTGTCTAAACTCGATGGGTAGGTCCGTTATCGAGAACATCGACGAGGAATATCATCGGCTCGTTGAACACCTTCACGAGAGTGGCAGGAAGGCAGAGAGTTTGCAAGTCACCAAAGGGACGTCTGTCTACGGAAACTCTCGAGCTGATACGCCAACGTGGAGCCGCACGAGCTGCAGGCAATCACCAACTCACGTCCGAGCTTGCGAAGCTATGCAGAGAGGCGATAAAGGAAGATCTCAAGGAGCGAAGAGCAGCAGTATTAGCTGAAGCAGCACGTGAAAGTACTGTGAGAAACACTAAGCTCCTGGTTACACTCCTCCCACTTCATCCTTGTTCCAGTTCTCCCGTGATTCCTCTTCGTGTGAAGTCATCCGCATATTGCCCTCTAGCAACGATGTGATGAAAGATAATTGCAACCTCAGTGCAACCTAATTGTTTTCCATTCCCATCGACACCTTGGGGTGTTGGCAGCCACATTGATGCCTTTTTCAAGCTCTACTCACTTGTAACGATATTATGTGTGCAAGTGGGGAGCTTCGCAACATGCTCACATCCGCTTACATTTTGCTTTGGATAAGGATGCTGTTCAAACTTAATTGCAAATATTGCATACTCCCCACACGCGTGGATAACCAACTATCCTAGCGTGTCACGATAAAGTTTGGGTAGTTTCGGTATGTATCGTGTGGGGACGGTATCAGCCTACACAGAAGCTTAAAGCAACAGTCCCAGCAGGGTGGGCGTGGTCGGAAACGGCTGCAATCCCCTCGGCCGATTCCCACTTCGGAGCTGTTCAGCCCCTAGTCAAGAACGTAAGAAGTGACTGAACAAAAACTCACCTTGGAAAGCCGCTAGGGAGGGAGCTGAAGTGGGCGTGGTCGGAATCGGCCGAGGGGATTGCAGTCGTTTCCGACCACGCCCACCCTGCTGGGACTGTTGCTTTAAGCGTTGAAGCCAATGTTCATTGACCTAGTTCTTCTTTCTTCTCCTATGTACTTTGAAAAAAGCGAAAAAGACTCACCAGATTTTTGTAAGTTTCACGCAGTATTAAACCCCATGAGGATTTTGCAACCTGTCTTTTCGTTTTCTGAAATAATCATCTCTCCACTGTATCACAGAGATGAGGTGGATTTGCCGCAGTATCAAGAAGCGAGAGCTGAGAGATGAAGCCCTCCTGCTTACCTGTTGTAATGCATTGGCATTGTCGGCGCCGACGGCCGTCACAGAGAGCCACAGCTGCTTAGCGAGAGCAACAACATTTCGAGTACTGCGAATTCTCGGACGCATGCATTCCGATATATATTTGAGAGGAACAATGCATCCAATAGCGTTCATACATCTATATTTTGTTGTATCAAATTCTTGTCCGATTCGCCTGAAAGCATGTTTTCCATAATTTCGTCTACGGTATTTATCCAGCTGAGCTCTGAGCCAATAGTTCCGGCATTTTGGAGAACCTCGTCATCAGAAAATGAAATGAGAACGATATTGCTCAAATGGAACGAATCCTATCGTCGAAATTTGAGCCAAATGAAGAGAGCAGCAATGTGGAAGATCATCCTGCAGGCACCAAGGGTGCCAGCAAGAAATCACATTTGCGATGCCCACGATTTGTTGACCCTACTTACGGGTGGTGACAATTATTGCGACCAGCCTGGCACACCTAGGTTTTTCTCCCTGTTGGGACTCCTTCTATTCAAGTGAACAATATTCGTTGATGCTTGACTCACATTGCTCAGACGAAAGGTTTAGTCAAGGCGCGAAATTTGGGTGCTGCTGCGATATCGGGACTGGATTGGTGAGAACGCCCTGGTGAAGCTGTAACTTGAGGTTTTTTTGAGTTTTCTATCATTGGTCTCGTGAACTTTCTAGCAGAGGAATTTGTGTAAAGAATTACCAAATGCTGATATCTTCAAGAGTCTCAGTCGCGATTTGATACAATTGCGGTAGCGTCAGAGGACACTGCCTCACTAAATATGATTATACTTCGACTGTCTTAGAGAAGTTCGTTTGTCGCAACCTGCAGAATCAGAACAGCTTTATTACGAACCTTTACAAGTCATCAGCAGGTTATCCGTATAGTTTCCGTATTTTTAGACAACTTTTAGAGCCTATGCGAAATCATAGTCTTACTTAGACTTAGTTCCTCCCGTGCTGTTGAGCACATCGGGTGACGAATTCTTTCCACTGCTGACGATTTTGCGCGAATGTTTCATGGTCTTTAGGTCATTATCGAATGTTCGTCTCCACGTGTTTCTGGGACGGCCCCTTGCTCTCTTGGCTCCTGGAGGGACCCAGTACATGGCCCTTCGTGGAATGCGGTGTTGTGGCATACGTAGGATATGTCCAGCCAGTCGGAGTCTGCGCCGTGCCACAATCACGTGGAGGCTGCTCATACCTGTGCGGCGGCGGACTTCCTGATTAGTGATGTGATCTGTATACCGTATTTTCATGATTCGGCGAAGACAACGTTGATGGAAGGCATTTATTTTTCTGACGAGTCCAGCAGTGATTTTCCATGTTTCGCTTGCATACAGCGCCGTGGAAATCACAATGGATTGGTACAGCCGCATCTTAATGTTATGTGAGATAGAGGACATTGTCCATACTGACTGGAGTCGTTGAAAAACAGATGCTGCCTTCGCAATCCGAGTACGCGCATCTGTTTCCGCGTCTCCGTCGTAAACAACTGTACTTCCCAGATATGTAAATCTGTCAACTGTCTCGAGTTCTTTCGCATCGACATAAATGGCCATTTGTGTATTGTGGGAACCAATGCGCATGACCTTCGATTTTTCGGCACTGATGCGTAAGCCAATCATTGTTGCTTCATTGCTAAGAGTTGTAGTCGTTTCTTGGAGCTTGTTTTCGTCTTCCTCAATGAGTGCAATATCATCCGCGAAGTCCAGATCTGTGAGACGTTCTTGATCATACCAACTTATGCCAGTTCTCGTTTGTCCTACCACCTTTCGCATAACAAAGTCTAGACAGATGTTGAACAGGAATGGCGATAGAATACATCCTTGTCGTACTCCAGTGGTGATTTCGAAAAACCGAGTATGCCCATCATTTGTCCTTACGCAGCACGATGAGTTCATGTACAAGCTCTTGAAGATGGTGATAAAACGTTGCGGTATGCCGTATATCTTAAGAATTGCCCATAACGAGTCGCGGTGAATACTATCGAACGCCTTTTTGAAATCAATGAAGTTGATGAATAGAGGATGCCCCTTATCAGTCCTCATCAGCTGTTATCAGTTTCTGTCCCACCACCAGATACGTATGTACCCCTCTTACCCCCTTCGTAATATGTGGGAAAGGACAGCACTCCACTATTGCAGTGAAATGTGCTATGAATTTTGTGACAAACAGACGTACATACACATACACACGCACAGACATACGTTACGAAGTTATATGATACCAGTTGGCGCCGCACGCGTTGCGCGCACAGCACAGTTCTGCGGCGATATAGGATGGTGCGGCGTGAATTTTCGAATTTGGCCCAATACACTTCGAATATTTGACTTTCAAGCTGAATTCTATCCGATTGCCCCATGCTTCATCCACCGATGGCTTTTGAGCTTCCCTCCTTCCTCCACCAATTGTCCGTAATCGTCAACCAATTGTCCGTTTTTCCCGGCCTCGGACTGCCTCCGGACCGATTTATGAACCTCGTGGTAAACTCCGCCTATTTCTTTGCATGTCCCACCTATCTTTTTCTTCCTCGCCAACCTCTTCCCACTTTTTACCCGATCTCTGAACTATCTCTGAGCCGATTTATAATTTTGGCGGCGAATCCTGTTTTGGTGTATCCTCCGCACACCATTAGAAATTCACTTCCTTTCCTTCGCCCACTTCTCTCCCGGTCTCCAGGACTTCTTGCAGCCGAGTCACAAAGTTTTGTGGAGAACTCCGCCCACCTTGGAAATGCCCCGCCCACCAACAGCAGTTGGGCTCCACTCCTTCACCCACCTCTATCCACCTTTTTCCCGGTCTCCGGGACTTCTTGGAACCGAGTTATGAATTTCCGTCGCAAACTCCGCCCACTTTGGTGTACGCTCTACCCACCAATAGCAGCTGTCCTCCCGTGCGTTGTCGGACTCGACCCACTCTTTTCCCGGTCTCCTGGACTTCTCGGAACTAAATTATAAGTTTAGGGCAAACTCCGCCCACGTTGGTGCACGCCCTACCCACCATAGCAGTTGACCTCCCTTTCCGTTGACGAACTCAATTCACTTTTTTTCCCGGTCTCCAGGACTTCTTGGAACCGAGTTATGAATTTTCGTCGCAAACTCCGCCCACTTTGGTCATGCCCCGCCCACCGATGACAGTTGGCCTCCACTCCTCCACCCACCTCTATCCACCTTTTTCCGGCTCACTAAGACTTCCCGGCCCGAATTATGAGGACTTGTAGAAAATGCTGTACACTTCAGAGCGCGCTCCGCCCATTGTGGGCGGGCCTCCGCCCACGTCATGTATGCTGGGAACACCTTAGACATTGCTCCCTTACACCAAATTGTTTCTGCTCTAGGCTTTCTCCCAACCGAGTTATGAAATTTTTCATAAAGCACTGCTTTTTTAGAGAACGCCCCGCCCACCGGGGGTGGGTCTCCCTAATTCGATGTGACTTACCAATGCACACCTTTACCCACTTTTTGGCCCAGTTTCGAGGTCGTTTTGTCACTGAAATCGAAATCTTGGTCTTCAGTACATTTCGACGCACGCCACGCCCACTGTGGGCGGGGCTCCGCTTAGCTGATGTGTGTTTTGTACTTCGTGAGACCTTGCCCACCCATCCCACACTTGACCCGGTATCTCCAGGCGGATCCTCAGGAGCTAGGGAATTTCGTGGCAGACATACAGAATGACAGAACGACAGACGAAGCGCTTTATAGTAAGTAGGATACACTAGTTTTGCTCCGCTCGTCCCGCGGCGTCGGGGGAATGAATCAGCTTACTCAGAAAACAATGAAAATGTACATTCTATCAGACGTAGGAGTCTATGACAATCGATCTATACCCGGCTATTGTATGAGTGACGTACTGCTTTGAAAATTTCTTATTGACGGTTGGAATTTACGAAAGCAGAATAGATATATAAGCGCACCACTTTTTTTAAGTCTTCATTCAAATACCCAACAATCTCTTATAACTTCTGTAAGAGGTAAAAACGTCTAGCAGCCGAATGACCTTCGGATAACTAATTACAACTACTTGGGCTCTTTATTATCATGCTTCGGCGTAAACATCTCCCATGCCTCGGATGTAGGGATGGTATTCGGTGTAAAAACCTTTTAGAGAAATATTAAGAAATAACATTAAAGAAATATGTACCAATGCTTTTCGCATTTCCACAGACACCGACGATTTAGTAAGCTCGAGCAGATTAGCGGTCGAATGGCTCATGGCGAAATCGCGAAGAAATGGAATGTAGTTTATTATCGGCACATTATGTGAAGACTTAGTGACAATTCGCGCCGATCCGCTCTTATAGCTCTTCAGCTGTTCTCACTTTCTGGCCCCCTGTGATATGTTTCCACATCCACCCCTATCCCTGCACACTGAGTTTTGTTTCTTTACATCCTTATCGATCTTATCAGCTGTCCATGCTCCTTTTCGTGGAGAGAGTGAGCCCTTCTCTAGTTCTCGTCGAATGTTATTAGACCGTCTCCAATCCTCCCCCCATAATCATACTTACAAACAACGCCTCTAATGCTTGCTGGGGTAACGCGTCACATTTACACTGATCGCGAGTTTTCTGCGATCCAACCGCTTCTTATACTATTCGGATCTATATCGCTGTTATCACCTTCTGACCCCGCCAAATATGATTCCGGCCGGCCCCTATGATCAACACCATTGGTGTCAGCAGAATCACTTCATGATAGTGCAGGTCCGGCGTCCATGCAATTTTGCGTACACAACAACGGAGAGCACATCTGACAGACTAGCCGATTTTATATATATGTAAGACAGATAGTGTGATCAGTAGGAACACGTTATAGCAGGCCGTCAGTTTCTTCTCTCTTCAGGAGCGATATGTTTCAGAATATTTACCCTGTTTTGCTTTCCCTAACTCACGGCAAGACGACATGAGAATACCTCTGAGACAACATTATTGGCGCTAATTATTTGGATGTGAAGGATGGCGCTCAATTGCCGGGTGCTGCGCCGCGCACGCCGTGTTTTGAATCGATTGCTGAGACATTTGAAAGTCTACAGGGGTGAGCCAAAATTATGGTAACCAAGACATCATATCACTACGAATGAATGTAACCCTAATAAAACAAATCGATTTTAAAAAGGTAATGGAGATCAGTACTGGAAGGCCGCATCTATAAATCTAGAGCTGTGCGCAATGCGTACCGCGCGCGTATCGGATTGGAGCGCGACACTAGTATTGCAAAGGAACCGGCTAATTTCTTAGCAAGTCTTATACGCTTGTTCCATTTCACTGAAAACTGAGCTTTCTCTGCCCTGCTGTCACTCTGTGACACTTATTAAGAAGTATATCCTACAACTACTCTTCCAATTCGGGTGACTTCACCGATGCTGATGTCTTAGTGGTGGTGTAAGTTCTGACTACATCTGTGGAGCAAATTGCGCGATTCTTCTTATTTCTGACCACTTTCGAGTGCAATAGTGGCAATCACGAAGTGAAGTATCGTGATGCCTCCATTTTCATGTCGAAAGTGTGCAGTAAGCAATTACTCCGATGGCCCATTGTCCTCATCCACCGATCTCGTCGTTATACCTTCACTCCGTGACATCTACTTTGTAACTATAAGTATCTGAGAGTTGGAGTTGCCAATTTCCTTTGATCAGATTTCCGCATATCACTGTCATCGTGATAGCTCTGCTCTCAAGGCAATTATGGAGGGAGACAAGAGTTTTAGGCAATGCACAACAAATTTTATAGATTGAACGGCTTCATCGGGTCAACCCTTCATATGCGTCAGCAGCGGGTGGTTTTTGGACACGAGTGGTCGCAGACATAAAACGGAGCGCCTCAGCTGATGAAAATATGCAGTAATGCTTCATTAACAACCCTGCGCACAGAACCCACCGGATTGTGGCCGGTTGGCAACCGGCCAAGGGCGCCGCACGCGACACGCGTTGCACGACCCTCTAGAATTATAGTTAACACCGTATTGGAAAGCAAAGCCAGGTTGGGTCTAGAATCTGTGCATTACTAGAGGGGTTGTGATGAAGGGGAAAGCACCGTGGCACGTAGCCGAGCTCCGTCAAAATGATTCGGAATTCTTTCTTGTGCCCACTCCAGGGAATCAGGCTTTTTTGAGAGTATTGGTGTTTTCTACCTCTAGGTCTACCATGCAGACAATTTGGCTGAATTCCGGGATTTCTGGACAACAGTCGTTGAAAGGATATGACCTCGAAAAATCCTTTTTTGCAAGGTTCTTTCCTTGAGACTAAGCGCGTTTTCCTACTGAAACGTCCAAAGTAATGTACTTATGT
>MU899123.1:0-11607 GCA_036418205.1 Ostertagia ostertagi | reverse complement strand
CGCTGAATTCCGCTTCTGGCACTCATATCCTTGGACGGCGTCCACGAGCGAGCGAAGCAGTTACAGTATTCAGCACCGAATGAGCTTCATTTTGAAATCTTGCTCATTTTTATCCTACCCAGGTATTGAAATCCATTACGAGTATACAGTAAAATATCCACACCATCGAGGACCTGGTGAAGTGGAGTAATTTTGCAAATATTCTCTTGTATCCAAAAAACACTCACTATTGATCAACAAGTGTGTTGAAGTAGATTAGAGGGTCATAGAACACTCTTGTTTACGATCGTTGCTTTCCACCGAATGCTGTTTAAAACTGATTTTTGGATCCTTCATTATTGTTGTTTGTCATCAATTGTTGACTAGCTAACGCGTTCGATAAGCAAGCGACCAGCGAGAACGATGGCTTTCCTGTAGATGGCGGTGCAGAAACCGACCATACGAGAAACCAGCGCGAAAATGTTCTCTTAAAAAAATTGAAAAATATCTGTGTCGCGTGGCCACATACGCGGCTTTGATGCACGACTGCAATGCACGCTTGATATTTAATTTTTGATTTATTTATTTATTTACTTATTTATTTATCTATTATTATTTATTATTAATATCTTAATTTATCGTACAGCAAAGGAAAGCAGAAGAGTAGAACTACCCGTCACCGCGTCTACGACCTCCCACATGGACTAAACGACACCTCCCCCTCATTGCACTTGTGTCAACTGCGGTTTACCCAAATCCCTTTTCTTTACATCGAGGGTCTTTGAAAAAGATCTTTTTCTTTGAAATCCACTTGGCTGATTAGTTCTCCTTAACGATTGATCGTACCAGAACCCTGAAATCCCACTGTTGACTACAGTAATTCCTGGTTCAAAGCTTCCACGAGATGTCGTTCAACAAAATCCAAAATTGTTTTTATTTCTAAGCATTTCACAACCTGATGATAATACAAGATACGTGAAATTTACACGAGTCAAATTCATTCAATCCTATACATAAATAACTCGTTAATTACAAAAGTGTACATGGCAGTTAAATCTGCTTAGGATTGCATGGCTTCGGCGCCCTCGTGCATCTTCTTGCCCATATAGTCTCGGGCGTCGTTAGCCTGAAAAATCATGATTTTTACATAAATCTAGACGTGATATCATGGTTTTTAAAGTGTATGAAAGATTATTATGAGGTAATATTTCTATTACATCTTAATGATTTCTTGGGAACGAACCTTATCTTTTGCCGCTTCCTTGCCCTCGTGGAGCTTATCCTTTGCAGCCTCAGCCTTATCCTTTGCCGCCTCTTTGCCCTCATGGAGCATACCTTTCGCGGACTCTTTACCCTCGCAGGCCTTATCCTTTGCAGCCTCTTTACCGTCGTGAGCCTTATCCTTTGCAGACTCGTAATTGTTCTTTGCAGCCCGTTTGCCCTCGTCGACTTTCTCTCCAGCGTTATCAGCGGCTTCCTGTGAGGCACCAGCAACCTGAACCAATACATTAAAAATCGGATAGCCAAGTCATCAAATGTTAGAGGATCGAACCTCTACTAATCAAAATTGGAATGCGCCATGCGCTCCACATTGGAGTTCTAAGTGGATTCTGAGGCCAGTAGCTGACAGAATGAAATAACCTTTTCATAGCCGGCTGACATGGTATCTGCGACCTTCCCGTATCCAGACGCCAGGGTATCCTTTACTGCAGCGCCGGCACCGTATACCATATCGGTGGTTTTGTTAGTTAATTCCTGGGCTTTCTCACCAGCACTAGCCAACACTCCAGACTAGAAAACGCATATTTAAGTAAATTAATTAAAACATATTTTAACAAAATTAAAATTGCTGTACAGTAATAAACCTACATTGTTACTCATTTTGTAAGCGGTAGTAGTTGATTTGATTTCTGAAAAAATAACTCAATTATTAATAGGCGACAGACTTTTATTAGAACTTTGCGGCGGAATAGAGGCTACTGACAATCTTGGCTGAATGGGTAAATTTTAGATTGATTGAATTTTAAATTGCCAAATGTTACTAGAAGTACGTTTTATTAAGGTTTACTTATTACTATGAAAAGCAAACTTTCTTAATTTATGAGCAAATAAAAATAATGAGCTATAAATTCGGAAAATGAGGGTGTAATATGTAAATATGAACAAGGTATGCTATTAAAAGAGTTCGAAAAAGCCTTGTAAGTGAGAGGGGGCAATAGCTCGACTTCACTATCAAGAGCTGTGAGTCGCGGCCTTTTATGTGGGCGCCCAAAGAGGCAGATTGTTTACTACGCCCACTGATCTCTGGTCCGCTATTACGTTCTCTGACGTAGCGTGCTTCGAATAGTGAGGGTTCATGTTTTTGTTTGAGAAACATCGTACATATGGCCAGAAGCACTCATTTTGACCAATGAACTCGTTGGACTCAACACAATGTCTCTTTCCAATACTTGTTATGCGCACGAAGACAGCTCGTGTAATAAATAAATAAATAAATAAATATAATGTATGCTGGTTTAGTTTTACAGCAGAGACCAGTTTATCATGCAAGAAGTGTAGAGAACCTCTCAGCTGGTGCTTTCAGTTTTACGAGTATGTATTAGCCCATAGGGTTGGATGCGTGGCTCGATCGGGCAACGTCAGCGATTGCACGAATATGACCTTGTTCGACCCAATTTGCAGACCAGATGCAGATGTTTTCACTACAGACAGCGGAGCTGTTCAGAAGATGAGAAGCGCGTGTGAGCCTTGACAGCTACATTTGGAGTGCGCCATGCGTTTGACTTCTTTGTCAAAGTTTAGGGCAAACGGAACTCTCCAAACATGATTTTGAAATCAGAAGATTTCATTACCACTCAATCAAAAGTTTACTGTGATTATACCTAGCGCTTATACCTAGAAAGAAATGATCTTGCGCAAGTAGATGTAACACAGGGAGGAGAACTACATCTCTGGTATGATCTCCCTTGAGAGTGATGATTTTAATTCGCTGTAGTTTTTTCTACCACTGTCGGCAGCCGAAACCTGATCCTTCCCTGATTTTCCCTTTCAATCAACCATTTTCATAATCTTAGCTGCTTACAACTATTTTCAATGAATTTTTACGGCATTTTTTCCGTGCTAAAAGTTTTGGTGTCACAAAAGCGAGCGACGCTGTTACAGTATTCAGTACAGAATGAACTTCTCTTTGAAATCTTGCTCATGTTTACCTCACCCATACCCTACTCAGGTATAGAAATCCATGATGAATATACGGCAAAATATTCACACCATCGAGGACCTCTGAAGGGTGATTGGTGAGTAATTCTGCAAATATTCTCCTATTCCAAATATTTATCACTTTCACATTTATCACTTTTGAGCAACAAGTGTACTGAAGCAGATTGAAGGGTCATAGTACAATCTTGTTTGCTATCGCTGCTTTCATATGTTGGTTCGAACTGATTTTTGAATCCTTCATTATTGTTGTTGTTGTGTAATCAATTGCTGGCTAAGCTGACGCGTTTATGATAAGCAAGCGATCAGAAAGAACGACGGTTTCTCTGTAAAAATCGGGTCTGGAACCGATAATACGAACAAAAGCGTGAAAATGTCCCTTTGAAAAAAAAATTGAAAAATATCTGTGTTGTGTGGCCGCATGCGCCACGATGGCGCACGATTGCAATGCACGCTCAACCATGCGAGCTCGCCAGTGCAAAAGCGGCTCGGTACGCAATGGGTTAAGAAACCTATTGAGGCAAGGCGCCATTTTGAGAGTTGAGTTGTGCAAAAATAGATCTCTCAATCCCTTACTCTGAAAATGGGTACCCCCAGGAGGCCCGTCGCGCGACAAGAAGGCGAGTCAGCGGACGAGTTGCGCGCGTACTGTAGGGATTTCGCGTCAAGTTAAATAGAATGTTCCATTGTACGTCCTACATCGCACATCACGCTGCGACTCGTCCGCGACTCTGCCTTCTTGCCGCGCGACGGGCCTCCTGGGGGGTACCTCTCTGAAAATAGTTTGACGGCATTTTGGTATTGGCTATCCCGGAGCCTCATCAGGATCTAAACTTGTACAGTCTATTATACGGGCACGAAATTTATTCCAAGAAAATTCCAAAACTTCACAAAAGTCCGAATATTTTAAAAAATTACCTAAAAAACGAAAAAGATTCATTTGGAAGATGCCACGATAGTTCGGTGTACAGCAACTTTCTTCAGACCTAAAAATGATTCAAGAATTCTACAATATAGATAACATAATAAATATGATAAAATAATAATGAAATTCGGAAGGAATTCTTTTTCGATTTTTTGGCCTGTTTCTCTGGAATATTCGGAGTTTCCGTCAACTTTCGAATTCTTTTGGAATCAAATTTTAGGGCTTCTTCGCCTAACCACGCATTTTGTGCGACGGGTGTAGCACGGTGTCTGTAGGGAAGGACACTAATTATTCCTCCACGGTATCCTTTCAACAACTGAAGCTATCTCGGAAGCTTGCTTAAAGCAACAGTCCAGGCAGGGTTTCAACTACTTGGTCATTAGGCGGTCAAAACATGCCCCAGCCCAACTAAAGTTTATAGGAAATGTCTTTAAGTTCAAAACCTACCTCTAAAATGCGCTGGAAGGGGTCGAAGTCCCTCTTGGAGGGGGCGGATCACCCATACCGAGGCGGATCGCTCAACATACGCTGTGCAGAGTCCGTGCTTGACTAGCGGTCGTTGCGGGACCGCCGCGCTGTATGAGGTCGATTCCATAAGAACGCAATTGAAGCGCTTCAATTTCGATTGCTGGCAAATAGTTATGTATTTGCAAGCATGCAGCTATTTGCCAGCAGTTGCAATTGGAGCGCATGTACTACGGGCAGGTTCGGACAACTCGTCCAACACACGTCTCCCTAAACGGCAGGGGGAGTCCCTGTCTAAGCCCCTGCCCGACGTTTTTTTCTACTTTTTCTTTCTCCATTGACCAACTTCTCACCTGCAACGTCATTATAGGTGGTCCTTACCCGCGAATTCGTTCCTGGATTGTTGCTTTAAGCATCACTGCTGGGCTTGAGGGAAGTCTAATGCAATGTCACTCGCTGGTTAGTGAATGTATTCTCCTAAAGAGGTGATTTTCAAATTTCTCTTCTCTTCTCAAATTGTTCACCTTTGTTTGAATGTTTTATTGCCTGCTTGAATTGATGTTTCTTATTTTCCATTCCATTTTTTTACTCAGATACTGATAATACTGATTTAATACTGACAAGAGGGGGCGTTACGGCTTATATGATCCTCCCTTAACTTAACGAAAGATGATTTTTAAATGGTTCGAAAGATTCTCCATGGCTTAGTTGATCTTAAATCTGGAGATTTCTTTAAATTATATCCGTCCTCAACAAGGTCAATCACTCAAAAGATTTTTCTTCGTCGACCATGTTCTTCCATGAGTAGAAACTTCTTCACCTTTAGGGCTGGGTCTGATTTCTCAAAAATTAGCAAAAGAATACTGTGCCGGTTCTCTTACAGGTTTCAAAAAGCTGTTAGATCGTTATCTTTGTCTCGCTAATTAATAATATTTGTTACTCCTAAGTTGGTATTCATGTTATATTTTTCGCTATGCCTTTAGCTGTTGTTTCTTTTGGTACCTTGACGTTGTATTTTTTCTGTGTTTCCGGCTCTATCTACAATTGGTTAGCATGTAATAATAATAATTTGATATTTGAATTTGAATTATGTGGTCCTCGGACGGCACATCTCCCAGGGCATCAAAATTTCTGCGAGAATTAGATGTGTTAGAGTAATAATTGCTACACGGAACACAATGATGACTTTGCTTTGAAACCTGCTATAAAGAGCAACCATTCTCTGTGTCGTCCAAATAGCTGCTTTCCTATTTTCCAACCTAACTCTCGTTCTTGCCGTACGCGTTCACTCAAATTCATATCAGCTAGTTCCGAAAATTCATTCAAAAGGGACAAAACGCTGTCTGATGGTGGCAGTGCTCGTATAAGTCGTTTGACCCATGCATCAAAATTATTCAGTATGTTACTCATTTGGACGGACTCGTCTGCCTTACTCAAAGAAATCTTAGAAGAGGGGATTCACTAGCTCCTGTGTTAGGGCTACGGCCGCACTTCCTGGGCCTGAGTTCAGCAAATATCGCAACCTGGTTTACACACAGGCTAACCCTCGGAATTTTTTGGAAAGTAAAGCTGAGGAATGAAAGGATGCCCTACAGTATTTAAGGTTCTTCGGAATTATCTTCCTCCATTGTTCTGATTCACGAAAACAGCCGTTTTGAGAATTCAGAGCAAAATCGCGGTCTGCTATGGAGCGACGGGCTTTTTGGCTCGTCCGGGCTGGCACGCCGGGCAAATTGCGCGCGGTTGGCCGCCGCGGCGCGATTCGTCGAGCAAGTCTTCGCGGGCTTCTGCAGTGGAATTCAACGCGTGAAAGCGGATCGTGAATGAAATTCGCAAGGTTCTGCGATTTGAATTACTTTCCAGCGCATGGAGTTCACTAAGAAGTGGTGAGAAGAAAACATAGTGATAGGGCGCTCATGCAGTTGAGGGGGAGGGGGCGAGGACATTCGAATGTGCTTAGAATTAGGCCTCAGGGAGGGGAGGGGATTCTGATAGGGAATTGTGAGCAGTTTATGCTTTTTCTTGACTTCTCCCTCTCCTGGCAAGTGTTCTGAGTGTGATCTCCATCGCCCTGTTCGAATGATAAACCGTGAGGACAGAGTATCGCGATCAGCAAGCATACATAGTTGGACCTAAATAAACTCCTGAATGTAGTGCTTCTTATTCGCTTTGGTGATAGTAGTGACATTTTTATGAAGGTTCTCTCTCACATTCTGCGCTGAAATCCCTCACCGACACTACTGCATTCAAGTCTTCGCGCGCGGAAAGTTTTTCAAACTTGCAGAATCATTCGGAGTTTGACAACACGCGCACAGCGCGGCGAATTCTATTTTGTAAGAACGCGCGATGTCGGGGGCCCGTCCCTCGCATACCGCGTATCCGCCGCGCCGTCCGCTCAATTGCCGCGTTGCCAGCCCTGGACGCAGCACCAAAAAGTCCCCGCACGGCCGTGCGTATGGAATCTGTCGCAAAGGATCGATACTGGTGAGAATTAAGGATCTTCTCTCAAAAGGCGAGGGGGCTGGTGGATGTAAACTCTCACCCAGAGTCAAACACAGCTTGGTATAATTTTTTAAAATTTCAACGATCCCCCTCTTTTACAAGGGTCTTAATAAGACGCCACTGGGAAACCAGCGTGTATGTAGACGTTCAGTGTCTGAGAACAATTGTAGTGTGGCAATAGATTTTTAATATAATACAAATTAGAAGGGACGCCAATTGCATAGCTTAAGTCCTCGCAGAAAAGTTTATGACGCTTGTATGGTGTTTAAGTTGTTATCCGGTATTGCCCGAGTTGATGCATCCGAATTTTATGTCAAGGTAGTATCTAAACCAGAGGAGGGCCTGAGAAAATTTCATATGCAACGCCAAGAACTAACGTGAAGGCTCTATAGCTTCACCTGTCGTGCGGGGTCTATATATGCTTCTCTTAAATCTAATGTGGCACTCGTCACTCCCCCTTTTGTGCTTTTCAAACGCCTAGCTAAGAAAAATTTGTTGAGCTATAACTAGGTTATCTATAAGGAAAGATTGTTGTACTGTTGCTCATTTATCGTTTTTCCCACGACTGCCTTATGCGTCGTTTCAAATAAATAAATAAATAATATAAAATAAAAACATAGAGATCTTTATTTCTCGTACAGCATAGTAAAGCAAAAGACCCCTCAGCTGCGCTTGTGTCAACTGCGGTTTAATCTGCCTTCCATTCGAACTTCCTACATTTTACTGTACGTCTCTACTAAAGGTAAATACACACATGGACTCACCACGTCTTTCAAAGTGATCTCTTTACCTCTGAAATCCACTTGGCTGATTAGTTCTCCTTAACTTCTGACCGTACGACAAACCTAAATCCCATTCCTGGCTACAGTAGGTTCTGCTCAAAGCTTCCTCACGAGACTGGTCGTTCAACAAAATCCAAAATTGTTTTCATTTCTAAGCATTTCACAACCTGATAATAAGACAAGATACGTGAAATTTACACGAGTAAAATTCATTCAATCCTATACATAAATAACTCGTTAATTACAAAAGTGTACATGGCAGTTAAATCTGCTTAGGATTGAATGGCTTCGGCGCCCTCGTGCATCTTCTTGCCCAAATAATCTCGGACGTCATTAGCCTGAAAGAATCATGATTTTTACATAAATCTTGAAGTAATAAATCTTTTATGGAAGAGGTAATATTTCCATTACCTATCACTAATTTGCAGGAACGAACCTTATCTTTTGCCGCTTCTTTGCCCTCGTGGAGCTTATCCTTTGCAGCCTCAGCCTTATCCTTTGCCGCCTCTTTGCCCTCATGGAGCTATATCTTTCGCGGCTTCTTTGCCCTCGTGGAGCTTATCCTTTGCAGCCTCAGCCTTATCCTTTGCCGCCTCTTTGCCCTCATGGAGCTTACCTTTCGCGGACTCTTTACCCTCGCAGGCCTTATCCTTTGCAGCCTCTTTACCGTCGTGAGCCTTATCCTTTGCAGACTCGTAATTGTTCTTTGCAGCCCGTTTGCCCTCGTCGACTTTCTCTCCAGCGTTATCAGCGGCTTCCTGTGAGGCACCAGCAACCTGAACCAATACATTGAATCAATAACCAAGTCGTCAAATGTACGAGGACTTAATTCGGACGCCATGCACGTCACATGGGTCCTAAGTATTCGAGGCCAGTGATGGTCACTTTTTGCTGGTGTTCGACCTTCGTATCCAGACGCAGAGTATCCTTTACTGCAGCGCCGGCACCGTATACCATATCGGTGGTTTTGTTAGTTAATTCCTGGGCTTTTTCACCAGCACTAGCCAACATTCCAGACTAGAAAACGCATATTTAAGTAAATTAATTAAAACACAATTTAACAAAATAAAAATTGCTGTACAGTAATAAACCTACATTGTTACTCATTTTGTAAGCGGTAGTAGTTGATTTGATTTCTGAAAAAAAAACTCAATTATTAATAGGCGACAGACTTTTATTAGAACTGTACGGCGGAAGAGAGGCTACTGATAATCTTGGCCGAATGGTAAGTCACAGGTGGAATTGCCAAAAATTACTAGAAGTTAATTTACTGTAGGCAAGTTTGGTTAATGTTAAACTAAAAGAACGAGAATTTCTAACTAAGAATAATGAGCTGATAAAAATAATGAAATAATCGAGGCTATTAACTGTTCCGGAAATAAATGAGGGTGTACTGCTATAATAAAAACAAGGCATGCTATTAGAAGTGGTTGGAGAAAAGCCTTGTAAGTCAAAGAGGGCAACAGCTCGACTTCACTATCGAGAGCTGTCAGTCGCGGCCTTTTATGTGGTGCCCAAAGGGGCAGATTGTTTACTACGCCCACTGATCTCTGGTCCGCTATTGCGTTCTCTGGCACGGCGTGCTTCGAATAGTAAGGGTTTCTGTTTATGTTTGAGAAACATCGTACATATGCTCAGAAGCACTCATTTTGACCACTGAGTCTAGTTTTACAAACCCAATGTCTCTTTTTTCATACAAGAAGTTTCTGGACCTTTTAGGCTGTGCATCCCGATTTCAATACGTATTAGCTAGGATTCGATTGCGGTTCGACTCCACATTTGCAGACCAGATATGCCGATGTTCTACTATAGACAGCGGAACCCTTGTTCACAAGATGTCAAGGGCGTGTGAGCCTCGACATCTGTGTTAGGAGTGCGCCATGCATTTAACTTCTGCGCCAAATTTTAACGCCAGCGGAACACACCAAAACATCATTTCGAAATCAGGAGATTTTATACACACTCAACAAAAAGTTTATTGCGATTATACCTAGTGCTGTTGCAAGAAAGAAATGATCTTGAGCAGGAAGATGTAACACAGGGAGGAGAGCTACATCTCTGCAACTTAAAACCAAAGTGAAGTTCGCTTCAGCAAAACAAAACTTCTACTCTTCTATTTACCTTGCCGGTACCCATTTTTATAAGACGTTAGAACAAACTTGAATAAACGGCAACAGAGCAGATCATCTAACATGCCAAAATGTTCCTCTTATACGGATATTGAATGGAGGTTGGTCACGTGGCGCATCCTGAGGGACTGAGAGACGGTAACCAAAGTGCTCTCCGACCGCCTATCTTTATTAATGTAGATGAAATGGCGACACAAACTCTTGAACCTTTCGAGCAATTGCTGAACACTTTTTCATTGATTTTGATGAAATTTCTTGAAAAACTTGCCGGTTCTCTGCTTCGCGCAGATCAACATGGATGGCCATAGGATGGTAATCACGGGTGCAACACGGTGATAGGTGCAAAATTTCTCTTAAAGGTGATGATTTTAATTCGCTGTAGTTTTTTTCTATCGCTGTCGGCAGCCAGAACCTGATTGTTCTCTAGGTTTCCCTTTTATGGCAACCACCATTGTCATATTCATGTTTGTATGTTTTCAGCTCTTTACAACTATTTTCAATAATTTTTTACGGTCTTTTTTCCCGTGTCAAAACTTTGAACTCAATTCCGCTCCTCGGCGCTCATACTTTAGGCGGGGAACACAAGCGAGTAAGCCAGTTATAGGCCTTGAGATGAAACCTTAAGGAAAAAGGATTCTGGGAGCGGATGTGAACAATTTTTGTCCTCCCTAGCGTTTCACACATCTCCTGGGGTTACCCGCAGTGTTACCTCATCGCGGTTCTCAATTTTGAATGTTCCCCTTCCCTCGTCCCATGTCCACGAGCGCACGCTCTGTCTTCAGGCGCAGTACTGCTCAGATTTTCTCGAGCCATCGCTTCAGCGTTAGACATGTCCAAAGTCTACTCCGGTATTGAAATCCGTGGTAAATATACGGCAAAATATCCACACCATGGAGAACCTGTGATGGGTGGAGTAATTCTGCATATTCTTCAAATTCAAATATTTCTCATTATTGATCAACAAGTGTGCTGAAGCAGATAAAAGGGTCATGGAACAATCTTGTTTGCGATCGCTGCTTTCATATGTTGGTTCGAACTGATTTTTGAATCCTTCATTATTGTTGTTGTTGTGTAATCAATTGCTGACTAACTGACGCGTTTATGATAAGCAAGCGATCAGAAACAACGACGATTTCTCTGTGAAAATCGGGTCTACAACCGATAACACGAACAGGAGCGTGAAAATGGCCCCTTAAAAAATGAAATATCTGTGTTGGGCGGCCGCATGCGCAACGATGGCGCACGATTGCCATGCACGCTCAGCTAGTGCGGGCTCGCCAGCGCAAAATCGGCTCGATACGAAATTCTACTGAGGCAAGGCGCCAGTTTAAGGGTTGAGTTATGCAAGAAATACCTTAGTCTGAAAATAATTTGGCGGTTTCTTAGTATTGTGCTGTTTCGGAGCCTCATCAGGACCTAAACGATAACACAAAACGGCTCCAAGAAATTTTATTCCAAAAGAATTCCAAAAGTTCACAAAAGTCCAAATACTCCAAAAACAAGCCAAAAATCGAAAGAATTCTTTGGAAACTTCCGCGATATTTCGGTGTATAACACCTTCTTCAGGACTTTAAAAAGAAATTTATAATACATATAATAAAATAACAAT
>MU899121.1:0-13593 GCA_036418205.1 Ostertagia ostertagi | reverse complement strand
GCATCCGACGTTCTTCTCGTTTTTTGAAAGGGAGGCTAACTTCAAAATGCATTTTCCCGCTGGAATAGAAAATTTCAGTTGAGAATTTTGATCATGTTGCTCGGTTGTTATAATTGTTAGCAAAAAAGGGCGACAGTGTAATTAACCGAAAATTGCATTGATAGTTCTTTTTACTGATCCCCGACAAAATAAAACCCGGAATTTGGTTTTGATCGGCAGCAGAAGGACCCGAGAAGCTGGAGGGGCGGGTTCGATTCCTGCCTGGGACCAAGTTCTTGCCCATAATTCGGCATCCTGGAAAACTTTCGCGACACGGATTGCGGTGTTTAAACAGCAGTTGACAAACTAAACAAGTCACAATTCCCTTGGATTGAATTTTTGGCGCTATCGCAATATAAGGGGCGTTCTTTAGATCTTAGCCTAGAAGAGTGGAGGAACTTCGGGGAAAATGAAAACTGCTCATGCACCCATGTCTGTGTCTCCAACCTCCCTCCAACAGCTTATCCCGATTTTACCAACAAGGAAATGTTTTACGCGATCTCTAATGCACTGCCACCACAACCCCCATTAATGGCGATAACACCGAATTTTCTATAAAAAAAATCTATCAGCTAGGTGCCACGAATTAATTGCTGGGTCTCAAGATCTGACAAGTGAGAGGCGGAGCAGCTCTATGATCTCTTGGCCGTCATTGGTGGGATGGCGCTGAGGATGTGGTTAAGACCACCTCTCAGCGCTCTTCCATTGCCTATGGCGTCACCGCCTAGCTTCTCAATTCTCGCACTCTCGCCTTCAAAAGAAGCTCTTGTAGATTTCGCGCAATGCGCAAGTTCGAGACGTGTGTTTAGATCCCGAAAACGAAAATTGTCATCATTCTGAACAGGATTTTCTCCGGCAAAGCTCAGAAATTTTGTTTTTAGACTGGATTTCGCTTCGGATTGAATCCTTTTCAAATTCAGGGTAGCAAAGAGCTTTCCCCTCCCCCTAAAATTTGGATGTTCTGTTTGACGACAAATGCTTTATGCTATTTCGATGGATTCTTTGGGAAAAGACTACGAATCGTAGAGCGTTCAAGATAGCGTTTTAGAACGGATACGGAAGCCTCGCTAGAGTTTTTTATTCTTCCACTATTCATCCATGACCTTCCAGGACATGCGCTCCCAAACTCTTTTTCTCTTTTCATTCCTTCCTATGTTCACCGTGACTTATTCACGCTTGTCCAAATTCATTACAATTAGTTACTTTATTATATTCATCCTTTAGGTGTATCCACGGAATCCATCCTAATTCACGACCTACCCACATAAATGTTTATCTTCCAGCAACATTCCTAAAAGCTCCACTTATTCATGGTACAGCTTTGATAACGGTGCTCACAATTAGCTTTGAATTGGCTGCTGTCAACGAAAGTGCTACAGTTGTGTTCACGGATAATCGGAATGAACGAGTAATGAGGGGTTGATTTTCGGAAATTGTTAGCCATTGCTAATTTGAGCTTCATTTAAGCTGCGATGTAAAAGCCGCCTTTCTCTTGAAATACTTCGACCTAGCACCATCTGAAGGTACCTTTGCTATTAGAGGCCGAAAGGAATGAAGGTGATGCTCGATAATCAATCCCCGGGGTGCGCCATGCATCTAGCAAGTGGCAGAGGTGTTGAATGCAACTAGAGAGATAGATGAAATAACTTTTGAAAGCAAGACGATATTCAGTTGAATATGTTTGCCCTTTTGAGGTAAATTTGATTCGGTCTCGGTCGAGAAGGAACGAATGTCTCTGTATGCCTAGGAGGGATCCGATCTAGAGATCACCTATGTGGAAGAGGCGCTCTCCGCCTGTGCTAGAATCTTCCCACTGATTTTTTTCAAAATCGCTTCTATTTTTTATTATTGTTTTTTGTTGATTGAAATTGAATTCGCAATTTCCCATGCGCCCCTGGAAACTGCCACATTTCAGCAGTTATCGCACGGTTATCCTATTGCATCTATCGCTGCCTGAGCTTCATATTTCTCATTTCTTTCGCCTTCATTACCACGTTACTACTAATCATTGAGAACTTTATTTCTGCTTTTATTATCAGTTTTATTATTCTTAATTATTCCCTTCTTTTCACCCTCTCTTCTTTTTTTTTTATTCGTTTCGATTTTTAGAATTAGCAGAAAAATGTGATGATATTTTCAGTTTCAACACATTCCTATTTTTTCTCACGAGAAAGGAAAATAAATGAAAATGTGTTTCAATAATTGTATTTTTGACTGTCCTGATTTTGGGAATATTTAAGGTCGAAATATAATGAAATATCTTTTTTTAAGGTTTCGTTGTGGATTTTCAGGTTATATTATGGAATGCTTATAGCAACTTAACTTGAGAAGAAGTACCAGGAGCTCTCACTCACGTTCTTACTGGCCGTGTCCTTTGGACAATTAACTAATTAATAATAATAATAATAATAATAATAATAATAATAATAATAATAATAATAATAATAATAATAATAATAATAATAATAATAATAATAATAATAATAATAATAATAATAATAATAATAATAATAATAATAATAATAATAATAATAATAATAATAATAATAATAATAATCATAATAATTCTACTGTAATATGTTACTTACGTTCACTGTGAAGTTATGGCAACAGTGGGTAAGTAAATAAATAAATACCTAAATAAATGCATAAATAAATAAATGAATAAATAAATAAATAAATGAAAAAATGCACACATTTTCTTCCTATAATGTTAATCTATAATCTTACGGGTTTCGAGTTTTTGGTTTTTTTTCATCCCATGCGGACACATCTTGTGATGTATGTATAAATAAATAAATAAATAAATAAATAAATAAATAAATAAATAAATAAATAAATAAATAAATAAATAAATAAATAAATAAATAAATAAATAAATAAATAAATAAATAAATAAATAAATAAAATAAATAGCTGCATTCAATGTGTTCTATTCATTCTCGGTATCTGTAGAAGTTTGACGTTGTTTGTCTGTGATCTTCGCTTTCATGATTAATACAAAGATTTCTAATTTTTCAAAACTTCGGAAGCCAATCAATAGCTCTCTTTGTTATATTAGTTGTTGAATAACGCGGATAAGCCTTTTTGTCGCGTTCCCTAATTAATTTGCCCTCTCAATGTTTCTTGGCTATCCTGACATGCTTGACAAAAAAGCGGCGGTGAAAGAGTTTATTTGTCATTTGATTTATTTGCGCCGCAGTTCGCAAAGGACGCACAGTTTTACAGCTGTCATTTACATTGAATTAGTAATTTATGAACTTCCGAACTCCTTAATTTGTGGCAAGGCGAAAACGTCCCTGAGCACCGAGCAAGCTGTTTGGCAATGTGCCAGAGCTACGAAATTGCATCTGTTGCGGCACGGTTCAGCTGTGTGACGTTGACAGATTTGTGGTTTTAACGGAAATATACGTCCAATATCTGTTGCTTTTTTCAGCAGCATCTCATTTTCTCTTGCAGAATGTCTGGCACCCTCCCGCTGCGGCGCGCTATTTCGTGTGTATCGGCGTTGACCGTTAGCCATGGACCGCCCCTTGACCCCGCCTCCTTCTATCGCTATGCACTGTGCGAAGGGGGAACTACGCCACCGGGGCGCCGCTCGCCGTCCGATGCCAATGTGCTTCACACATACTCACACTGAATCGCCATCAGTTATTGATTGATTTCGGTTTCAAAATACCGTACCCCAGGGGTACTGTAATCGTTCTCGTAATGTTGTTTTATCCATTTGCACCAGTTCCAACCACTCTCTAAGATGTGTTTACTCAGTGCGACCTCGTTGAATTCCTGCTCAGATAAGTAGGCACTCTCAATGAATCAATACTGAGCCATTAATGATCCATTCAATTCATATTGATCCACATTTCCTTCGTTTTTTATGGAGTTTGGTGATTTTTCCGTGTTTCATGGTGACCCAGGTGATTTTTTGATGATTATCGTTTTCAGATAACAATCACTCGCCATTGTTACTAATGTCTTCTTACTAATAATACTCGTCGTTATATTGACAACATATTCTTGAAACACACAACGATGCGCTTCTGTACAATTTCACTGATCTGCGTATTAGTGCGATTATATTCGTGCGCTATTCTGAACCTTCGACCAAAGCAGATTATCAATTCAAGTGGGTTATTATCGACGTTTTTCTTCGTGTGTGTGTGATTTCAATACTTTCACTTTTTCACACGTTGGTTTTTATCAATGATACCGCTCGCTCAGCAGTTCGTAAATCTGTCGCCACGTTGTCTGTTATTTAGGTCAAGATTTAACCACATCGAATGTTTTATGATGCATTTGGTTCTAATTGCTAGCTTTTTAATATCGAAAAAACGCATTGCAGGCGCAATCACAAGATAGGGGGTATTGTTATGGCCAGGTGTTTGAAACCACGTAAAATATCCCTTTTTGTTAAAAAAAAAAGTGACTAAGCCTTGTTGCAAGAGAGGAGAGATTGGCGCTCATGTCATTTAGGGGGGACATTGAAATGAGTGGGCCACTGATAGAACTTGGGACTAAGCTTTAGGGAGGGGATAGGATTTTGGGAGCAACCATCGTTCTCTCTTGTATTTATTCCCAGTCCTGGGCTTAGTCCTAGTGTCACCTACCAGCGGTTTTTGAATGCTGCTGCTTTCTGAATCCCCCCCTAAGGACATTAAGCGCCAAGAGATTTTGATGTAAGCCGTTTCCACCTTCCTCGAAGTTTCTGTTCCCTCTTGCTAGGCTTAGTCCTAAAGTATGCCTCCATATATTGTGATAGCGCCGCTTTGCATTTTCATTTCATATTTTTATCTTCAATCAAAGCTCAACGTTATATTCTTAAATTCCGGCTTTAGGTCTCCATGGAGAACTCGTCCCTCTGATTTTCGTTGCAGGACCCGTTTTGTTCATCATCAATTGAGCGAAATTGAGCCCCTCTGAAGCTTCCCAGAGAATCTCATTCGTTTTAGACTGCTCATTATCCCATATGCGCCTAGGATTTCGTCCCGGTAACCGGTAATTTTCCATGGATAATATGATAATTGTTGGCTTTAGCTGTCATTAACTAATAGCTAAACGGACTTCAGCATTAAGGACAGGTTTCCATTAGCAAGAATTTAGAACCCTTTTAGTGCCAATTCATAAAATTCATGGTTTCTAGTCAGGTTTTTTTTTCGGTTGGCTTTTATTTGTTTATAAATGCATCCTTAGCCTGTGCTGTCAGAATTCTGTCATGGTAAAAAAAAAAAACTATGATTTTCGATTAATTTTAGTTTTGCACTTATAATTTATCCAGTTTTCGATCTACGCCATCTTTTGAATTCGCTTTGGATCCCATTGAAAGTGAACACTTTGGTTTTTACCTTGATGGAGTGGCATACTGAAGTAGGGAAAGGGAACTCTTTACTTCGAAATCTCTACATATATCTTCATATTTTCATGACACATTTTGAAGTCTTTCTTTTAAATATTAACCCTGCGGCCTGTGTACCGTTTCACCTTTGAAGGGATTCGTGACAGGGTCCACCACCTTTTCCAGTCATGACTAATGCTCCAATCTAATGTTTTTTATTCGGATTAGATTTGTTCAACCGTGGTTCGTTTCAAACAGTCCATCATGTTGATTCGTGGCTATTTCTACAATATTTGCTGAATTTGGATGAGTCCTCCTTGAGATTCGTTGTAGGACCCACGTGATTTTTTTCCTGTTGTTGTAGTTTGGTTCTTTTTTCTGTGTATAAAAAACAGACTGCAGGTTGTCTTCATTTTGAATGCAGAAGAAAGGCTCCCTCCTTTCTTGTCTTTAGTGAATTATCGAAGATTTCGATATGCAAAAACGTTTGATCGTCATGAAAATTTTTCATTTGAAGTGTGGTTTTTGAGTGTTCTAATAGTTCTGCCTGAATGGCTTCATCTATGTCTTCCTCGCAGCACTTTATGTTGCCGTTCAAATTGAATGCACTCGGGTCTTTTTACACAAAAGAACTCGTTCAATTAGACGAGCTCGTTGCAGAAAGTCTATGCTCCAGCTTATAAGGCTTCTTATCGTATTGCTGCTTGAACGTCTGATCCTTGAACAGTTGCTATTCGTGAGCGGCAGCTGCCGAGTGGATTAAGATATTATCGCATAAATGCCTCGCCTCTACCAATTCAAAGTTCCCACTGTCGTTTGGTATGTCGTCGGTCGAATGTCCTTGCAAGGATCGCCCTAAAGAAATTAACTCTTCGCAAATGCTTGCTTAACGAGCTGTTCAACGTGCGTTGCGCGCAACTTCCGTCTTCCATCCTGTAACGCTGTCCGCTTCACGACGTCGACGACGACGAGGACGTCCACTCGTCTAATCTCACTGTAATCGGGCGCATTTCGTATCTACTGGTCAGATCATCTTGTCTATCGCTGGTCGACATCGCTTCTACAACAATTTCCAGCAAAGTGTCGTAGAAATCGAACGCATGTTCAACGAGGATTGGGGAGTTTGGGAAGTTCTCGAAGGAAAGAAACGGACCGTCGCAGCGGGAGTTCACTACAAAACGCGGAAGTGTGATAGGCTTTGGCTATACGCCAAGTGCATGTCTTTCTGTGAGAATGCACCGTTATGATAGTTGTCCGTAGGTGGTGACAGGATGAATTTGTTCCACAGCAACCGTACGTACTGATGAGCCCATTAGAAGGACTTCCCGAACAGTCTCCTGGTTTGCCAAAGGAGATCTGCTTTCCTCTAGTGGTCTCAGGTTACCTAACCACTAAACGTCTATGCTACGGGCCCAGATGCGGTTACCGTTTACCTTGCTTGTTTACAAGCGCTTAAGTGGCTAATCGCGGGGGGTCGGTCTTGTTTTTTGACTCGGTAAATTCTAACCAACTGGTTCAGGCTTGACTGAGCCAAGTCGAGAAAACTTGGAGTAATAGAACTTGGGTAATTGGGCTAACGGGTTCTTCCCCAGTCGGGACCTACAACTCATCTTCGTCTCAGGGTCCCCAACCTACCTGTCTGAAACTAAACTCTCCTTCCCCCAAATTTGTTTACCCTTCTCCCTCTCCGGTGTCGGCTTGTTCTGGTTCAGATCTCGGTGAGCCTGTTGGTAATTTGCCAACGGGGATCGTGTTCGGAGCTCTTGTACGAGGTTTGGTGGAAGAGGGGCGTTTGTACCATTCTCATTTTTTGAGAGCAGCTGATAGCGGGTACAATGACACCGAATCTGAAAAGAGGAGGGGATCTCGTGGGGCCCCAACGGTAGTCACCTCGATCACAAAAGTTCTCCCAGAAGTCGCCGTTGGCCCAGGTCCGGATCTTCTGATAGTCTTATTTCCAGCCCTGGGTAGGATCTTCCCCCAAACTCTTGCACCCTCCAGTAAATGGCCATTTGACGTTTCGTTCGCATAGGAATTTGATCAACTGCTCCTATATTTGCTCCGCGGAGCCGGTTCCGTGGACCAAGTTCTCACCTCGGCGAGTGTGATAGCAAACGGCTCATGAAGGGATTATCCTGGCCGGATTTTGCCACGTTTGACGTTCGTTGGTCGTTCGGCCGCCATCACTCACTCACTCATTAACCCCCGTAGTTCACCGCTAGGGGTCAGCAGCGTCTTTTGTCTCAGCGTTCCCTCACGTGGACCATTGTAATGAACTATGAGAGCGCAAGGCGACCTCTGTGCCTCTCTCAGTTGAGAAGGATGCTGTGGGAACGGCGGCAACGGCAGCAGCAGCCAGCGTCTTCACTGAAGTGTGTAGGCAACAAATGTCATAGTCGGGGATCTAAAAATTCCGCCTCTCCACAGATCATCCGGGCGGGGTTGATTGAAATGCGCTTGAAGGAACCCAATTAGAAACCAATCGTGGCAAATTGCCAGGAAATACTAGACAGGATTTTAGCGGCCATCACCAAATCAAAATGCTAATTGCGAGTGGAATCGGGACAAAGAGCTAACGTCCTTCTATAGCAAAGCACTTCAAATAAATAAAGATTGTACTATCACGTCTACAAGCGTAGAATTAATTACGACCCTTAAAGGTGTACCACGGACAAAGTCAGTTAAATCACGGCTCATTTGCAATGTTTTTAGCTCTCATCCAGTAAGGGGGGGAGGTGGCTCGACATTTTATATCACCTGATGTAATTGAATTTCGTGCGTTAAGGGGGAACGCCGGGGTTGTGTAAAAGCCAAAGCGGAATGGTTCACGCATCCCCGGGGATTTCCTGTCCCGTTATGCGACAGCAACTGTCGCATAACGCCCCCCCCCCTTATTGGATTAGACCTTTTTCCACAAATTCGATTTGGTGTCATCGAAACTGTAACGCAGAGTGGATCGAAAATGTCCACCTATTTGAATGACCACTGATGGTGTCATAGCCGTGTAATTAATTGTGCCCGGTGTTTGATCCACCGAATGCAATAGAAACGACACCAATTTTGATCACCGACATGTCTTTTGTCCTTTGTATGATTCAAACTAATTGCACTGCGAAGTTCATTTGTGTCACCGTTTCTATGACGTCAGATTAATTGTGATGAGTGCAGGGGATAAGCTAGACAATTTTATTCGACGGCTGGTCCGCAAAATTTGCATACATTATGCTTGTCGCGTATGCTACGTATAATGTTACAGTATCTAGTGTACCAAAACAAATATTGTTCCTCGGATTCCTTAGCGGCGATTCGTTTTACCGTATGTCACGTTTGACCTCCTCAAGGTGGTAACCCTTTCAAGGTAATTGTCTGTAAATTCGATTCGCACTACTGCGCGCGCGCATTCTCGAAAATTCAATCCAGGACACCCTGTCCTAGCCGATGAAAAGCGCCATCGTATTGCTGTCTATTCATCGGCGTGTTCATACGCGTGAAGAGCTAATGCGTCACGCTATCGGCCGCAATTACGGACATTTGAAGAAGTCCGACACGTTCCTGTTTAGAATGTTACTTTTTCCCCATCGTAGCCATATGTAGCGGTGGGATCACGTTGGCACTTGAGCCATATGTCCACCAGCGCGGTACCGAAATCCGAGTCACAGCGCGTCGCTAATTGTTGCCAGGGCTTATGGCAAATGTATGGTAACAGATTGTCAAGGGCCCGGTGGAACATGATCGGTGGAAGCGTGTGGGAATCACCGGGGATGAATGGGGTTTCCATGTGGGTACGGAGCAAAATGGTCAGAATCGCTAGGCTCAGAATTGTGAATACCGAATAATTGGGCTATAACCTTTTGGGTAAATCGCCTTAGCAGGGCCTGGAAAGCCAAAAAAGCATCTGGGGCCGTAAGGTATGCTTCCCCGAATGGTTGCGGGGACGAAAGTCCCTTTAAATTTTTTGTTTTGAACGATACTGTTTCTTTATTTTCAATGCATGCTTACTTTAAGCTACACACATATATTAGATGTAGGCCCTTTATCAGGACAATCCCAGTTGGGACTACAGAGAAAATTTAAAGGAACTTTCGTCCCCTAACCCTTCGGGGAAGCATACCTTACGGCCCCTGAAGCTGCCTTACTTATTGAGAGACGAACCAAACCAGGCTCGGGCTTCACACCTCAAAAGGTAGTTCGAGTGCCTTCAAAGTGAAATCGAACGTGTTCCCGAAAAAGGGGTGGACGATACCTGAGGCGGTCACATGTTGGCTACCTGACTCAACAATCTTAGTGGTTTCCCTATTTTCGTCCCTATTATGACATAAGAAGTGATTGAGGAAGTCAATTCATCAAGTTCTGCGGCTACTCAAGTCATCTAGCCTTTATGGTTCAGTCCACAGGTTTGGAGCTTAGTACGTCTCAAGCCCAGCATGTGTTTCCCAAGACCTCCTGAGCTAATCAACGGTTGCTGGGTAGTAAAACCAAGGATCCTACTTCTACCAACAATAGGTCCTGGCGGTTCTCCCTCTGTACCGGCTCAATCCTCTCCCATATGTTGTGATGTTTCATACGACTTACGCTACGGGAGATTTCCAAGCGCAGTGAGGATTCAGATGTCAAATTTTGGTGGCTTAGCGTGGTCTGGATTAGACTAAATGAGGCAGAAATAAGGATTTTGAACCAGTTTATCCAAGATCAAGCATTCGTTACAACGGATTTCAACTTATAATGGCTGCCAAACTCGAACTGTTGTCAGGTTCCTAGAAAAAAAAACCGACGGATTCGTGCAAAAGAAACAGAAACGAGTTTGGACGGATTGAATTTCACTTTTTCGTGGCCTCGAAGTCCCGGGTTTGCAGTCGGCAATTATAACCAACGTTCTGATTAGCCGTCGAAGTTTCCGTGATGAGTGAAAGCGAGAGATAAATGCAGGGCCTAGCTGAGCCTTTCCTGGAGTCGCATATGTAAAGATTCCTAGGAATTGTTCACGATTACGGTGATACAAAGGCCGAGATCGTTCAGATCGGGAAATATCTGTGTTCAGATTTGCGCAACACCGTTTGGGGGTGTAATTGGCGGCATCCCTTCCCCCCGCAGTGTCAAGCGTCAATACGAAGTTCTGATAGTGATCGTGAATGCGAAGATCTGACTTGGCCTAAATGCGATTAGGTGAGGGGATCTTCCCGCTCGCCGCTGACCTCAGATACACACGTCGACATGGTTGTCCGGGCCCAGCTCTTGCATACTCATCTCCAATGCACTAATTGTTATTAGATAACAATCCGGGTCACTAATGGAACATCGAAGTGGGTCCTGCGGTGATTTACGTCGTCGCTCACGGTGGTGAAGTAGATTCGCAGTACAGTCTAATCTGGGAAAATCTCTTTCGTAGGGCGAATTTGGCAGATTGTTTTTTTTCCCAAAAAAAGGGCTGATCTTAGGCATGTTGGATTCGCAGAGGCAAATAGACCCAGTTTATGAAGTGTAAATTTGCGTCAATTAGAGAACCTTAGAGATTTGATCCTCTCGAAAGCTAATGGGGGTTTCGAATGGGAAATGAATTTTTACTGTAGGGACTCTATTATGGCATCCTTTATGTAGAGGGAACTCTTTAGGTATGATGGAAGGGAAGTGTGATTTCTTGATCCTCGAATTGTTAAAGACGCAGCACTAGCGCGCGGCTTGCAGGACTGAGAAAGACGTCGAGATTTCGGTGTAGTGTTGTGGTAGAAGGCGTCATCCCAGATAAATTGGTCGAGGTACGATCCCGTGCAGGGCCTGTAACACCTCCATCCTTGTTTTGCATGAAGAATCGGTACCAGCCAGACTCATGGCGAATCGGTATCAGCCTTGATTTTTTTGCCTCGGTGTTATGAGAGGAGGTTAAGGAGCTGGTCCAATCAAATTGAGCCATGGAGGGAATTTCGTCGTTCATCACCTAGCTTTAAGCTTTGATTTGCTTAAAAAATCCTTTTTTTCGGCTGAGTTGAGCCCGCTGGACGAGCGCAATGTAGAGCCCATGGAAAGGTTTGGACTGGCGACTAACGTGCTAGCAAGAGCCAACCAAGAACGTGAGAAGGCGTTCGTGGATATTTGTCCTTGTTCTTAAGTCAGGTACAAGTTCGTGGGAGTGTAGGCTGCAGTTAAACGTTCGTTTCGCTGTTGGAGGGTATGGCACGGTATTTGCTTCTGCCTCGAGATTGCTGGGGTTGTAGTGTCTTCAGAGTGTCAAGTGGATATGCTCTGTTGTTCATTATCTATGTCGAGAATTGATCTCAACTACCGCAGTCGTGCCGAGAAGATCAGGCGTTTCAGTGAGACTGAGACCGAATACCGAGGCTCATATTTGCACTCACAGCGCGCGCGAGGGGTTTGAATACGAGCCGAAATGCGATCCGGCCTCTGCGGACTCAAACGCTGCAACCGTCCGAAAGGTTCAAGGTGTGAGTGGGTTGAACCGCTATATGTCAGAGTTGGGATTTATTGGCACATTCGAGGTGTAGAGAGGTTTTGAACAAAAACCCGGACGAGAAATCGAGTTCTCCTAACCTTGAAAGAAAGCGGTAATTCGCCGTAAAAGATCGAATCGTCCGTTTTGTCGATGTGGTTTTTCCTCGATCTAATTGCACATCCGCACATTAGACCACCTGAGGTAGAAAAGCGCCGGCAACTATGGGGCGGTACGGCGGCTCGGCTTTCTTCCCTTCCAGATCGCTTTCATCTTGCCGACATGGCACCATCGGTGATGATAAAGGCGGCCGTGGGCCCAGGTGAGCTCAAGGGTCTTTTCCTCACAGCGGGGAGCCAGGAAGACTGAAGATAACCAAGATTCGAGGTTTTATCTCGTTTCAGTGGAAGTTTAGGTATTTGGAAATCACCTTTCGCTTCATGCGCGATTGCCCTCTCATCACTTTTTCTCCTTCTGCCACCTCGGCGGGTTTACGTAACACAAAGGGAGACCTTGGCGGTGTCCATTTCTGACTCAATGTGTTTGTCTGTCCTGATGAACTTTCAAAGGGTCAAAACACTCTCGTAAGGCTATAGATTTCCCATCTCTTCTTCAAAACTTCTCAATAGCTTGAGAACTCGCTTACTATGCTAATGAGCAAGTAGCTAGAGTTACCCGTCAGGCCATCAGAGCCTCAACGATCGCCGGGATCCCATTCCGAGCATTTCCGGCGGTAGTCGGTATGCTCTAAGAAGCCTCAACAATCCGTGATGTAACCGCCTAATCCGCCGTCGTTCGCCGATGTTGATCGTGTCTTATAGGACATCTAAAATTACGGTAGCCGCGCGCGTCTCGATGACAGTCCAACGGGGCCAGTTATTATATGAATGGCTATGGCATCACGTCGCAAGGCGATGAAGCCGGTTCTGCCTCGGTCGACCATACGGAAAACTCGTCCAGCGTGTGCGTTCTCGAGTTTTTCCACCTAGCTGGAGACCAGCACCGTCATTGCGCGACTAATTGAGGTCGCATAGAGTGGAGGGGAAGCTGGTTAAGCTTTGGCAATTAGCCTTTAGAACATAATGACATTCCAAAATGCAGTTGCTTGGGTGGTTTACAATCAAACGAACACTGAACGACATACTGGTTTGGATTTATGGCACGCTGGAGCATGGTTTTATGTAGTCGACTTGCGCAGGCGTGAACAAGTAGGGAAAACAAGGGGAGTAGTAGCGGCTTTGGTTGTTTCTTCGCTCTTTCCAATGGTAAAAGCGCTCTTTTTCCTAACGCTTTGTTGTGAGGGCGACATTTCAAGATGCCGAGTTGCAGAAATCTGCTGAGAACATGAACTGAGGATGCTTTTTTTGCCGTGGAAAATACCTATTGAAATAAACGCATGTCTTGGCAAGAAGAATGAGATTCAAAGTTTCTTGAACATCGAAGGGGGTTCCATGCACTAGGAAATACTAACTGTGAGAGGTGGAAAGTGTCCCGTGACGCTTCATGTGCACTGACCTTCTCTTTCTCTGCGACAGCGTCCTTGTCACTTGCCGTTGTACTATCTTGAAGTGGCACGCGAGCGGCTAAAGTTTTCAAATTTTGCTTTACAACGGCCATTGGCTCCGTTGCGACGCGATCGATAGCCGCTGGCGACAGTTGGCAAAGTTGGACGATTTTATCCGCGCTCAACACTTGACTAATTAATCGGTCTATGCCAGTGGGAAACAAAAGCTTCTGAGAGGGTTTGTACACTGAAAGGTGGTGGTGTAACGTCCGAGAT
>MU899120.1:0-16451 GCA_036418205.1 Ostertagia ostertagi | reverse complement strand
TTTTTAAAATCTATTCCTGAACAGTTTTCGAGGGCTTCAACAGACTAGTGGAACTTCTATAGTTACAAAAGTAATGGAAAAATGTTGAAGGAGAGCTTAAAATCGATGTGCATACCCGGCGATGCACAAATGTCAGATGTGGGAGTTTCGACGTGCATACCCGGCGATGCACGCGGGCTGCAATGTGTTAAACTGACACATGATAAAGTTCCACAGACCTGTAGAAGTGATTCGAACTCAACTGCAGATGGTAGTGGGATAGCAGAGCCGCGAGTGACTTAGAATTTCAATGTTCCTTCATTCTTTAAAGGATGAAGCATCCAGCCTTGACAACCTCTTTTTGGGATGCACCACGCTTTTTTCTTACATTCCCAATCATAATGGCAATCGAATGCCATTTACCCTATCCAATGAATCCCAGGAGTCAACTGATATACAACCTAGTTTTATACTCTCTATCAAGTCTGTTACTAAATAAATGGCCCCATGCTATGGAAGGATAGGTCTAGAGCAGGACACAGGAATCGATCTCCCTACCGTGCTCCTGGTGACCAGCACCACTTCCCACTACGCAATTAGACCTTTAATGCCTTTATACTTATGTAAAGGTCAGCCGATTTCTGAGGTTAGAAATTGCGACTCTTTCCCTCGATTTGGGAGGCACTACATTATTGCGCTGGTGGTTGCTGTACGTCAATGGGGCATAGGCTGCGCAGCGCCGTTGAGGAGTCAAGAAAGGCGTATTGAAAGCGCGTTGAAATTCGAGGTAAGAAAAAATTTGGGAGGTTCACACAAAATTGACGGAAATTCCTGAATTCTTGCTTCATCAGCTGCTATGTCCATTGCCTCTTCTCCCCTTCTCTCACCCCTCCCCCAAGCCTCAGCAGCGACGTATTTTCTGAGTTTCGGGGAGGGTAAAGATTTAGAGTGTAGCTTGTTTAAAGATCTAGCTAGGACTTAAAGGCACAACCCAGGCAGAGGTCGTGTGAACGCTTCTCTTCGGTCTGTAGTATAGACCCTAGAGGACAATCACAAATGTGGCGTTCCCGTGCACGGAAACCAACCGACAAGAGCGCTTGGGCCTTGCAAAGTAAGCTGCTGAAGCTGCAGATTTTTTCTCTTATCAGGCTGTTGTCTGGCGCTCTCTCATCTGTAGCGCTCTCTCGCCTCATACTCTCCTCTCCGCGCTTAGTCTCTCATTCCCTTAGCACAGCCGATTAGGAAGGTGAGTGAGCCCTTAACCTAAGCGTTTTTGACGGATTCTTTTCCTTTTTCTTTACTGCCGGCCCACTTCGCACCAATACATTCGCATTCGTGTGCAAGAGCCACACCAATGTGATCCTGGGGCATGCCTTCGAAAGTGGTATTGGTAGATCGAAAAATAGCACCTTAGAAAGGTTTCATAGGTCGGTTATCTGGGGTATATTAACTGGTTAAAAAAAAACTACGGGTGTCCTTACGTGTTATCCAATCATTTCTATGGGGAGCATTCCCGATAAAATGTTCGGCAGGGAGGGCCAAGCAAACAAAACAAAAAAAATGGGCCACATTGTAGCGTCTCCTAGGCGTGAGATTTTCAACAGTTGGCTGAACTTTGAGGCCGTTTAATTATATGTTATTGGTTATTCATTTCTTTTGCTGTATCCTATAATATCGCCACAATGGTTACGATTTTTTGTAAGAAGTTATCACCGTATGTGGCACTTTCAATCGTATATTTGCATAGCGGTTTGCGAGTGTCTGTCTCGTTGACGCTGATGTGGCAGCGACAATGACATCAATATCGATGAGGATATTTGCACAGAATTCTGAATTGCGTACACAAAAAAGTGCGAATAAGATAAACGGAACGTACGACTTTCTTCCGGTTTTAGTCACCAGTTGTGAAAAGAAACGAGTCATAAAAAAGGGTACAGCCCGTATCGGACAGTTTCTCATTCGTTTGTGGATGATAATATCGTGAAATGGGTAGGTTCGTACCAAACCTTGCCAAGCACGGATTTTGAGAAAAATTCACCAAAAACCACTTCCGTCTATTCTAACAGGAGGGAGGGTTATGGCTAACAATGCGGCTTACTGTTATTTCCAATTTGGCAGAGGATGAAGATCCCAGGATGCGCACCATTTCATGTAAGCTTTACACACACCCCAAATCTAATCCTAGCTCAAGTTGTGATTAATTACGAGGCGACAACCCTGTGTTTCCAAAAACGAGATGCACGTCGAGTGCAGACCATACACCACAAGTGACGACGGCCTCCACAAAATGTAAATGTTTTCTGCCAATGAAATGATTAGCCTGTTGCAGTTGTATTCTATCAGTTGTCACTAATTACAACTATCATTACCAACTATCAGCTATCACTATAAGTCACTAGATACCAAATTTACTTGAAGGTCATGTCTGCACCTCAGAAAACCGCGAGTTCGATCCCTGCCGAGGCTCTAAACCATGCCTTGCAAAAATTGCAAAAATGGTTCTAGTACCAGCGTCAGGCCCAGGTTGACAGGCCGGCTGATGAAGACCCCCGTCACAACAAATATGTCTAAAGTCGAAAAAGGAATCAGTGATAAAGCTAGGACGTCACCCGGAAGTGGCGCGCAGAACCCCCGCCCGAGTTCTGTGGTCAGTATGCGAGGGCTACCGAGGAGTGAACGGCCTCGGCCAAAGAAGCTAGTTCGAATGGGACTCTGAACGTAGGATCGCTAACTGGGAAGTCCCGAGAGGTTGATGCCTGGAGAACAAGTACTATCGTCCCCATCTTCAAGCAGAAGGGTGACGCGATGGACTGCTCCAACTACCGCGGGATCAAGTTGACTGCGCATACCATGAAGTTGTACGAGCGCCTGGTCGACTCGAAACTGCGGGAGCTGGTCCCGATCTCCCAGGAACAGTTCGGGTTCATGCCCGAAAGGTCTACAACGGATGCCATCTTCATCGCAAGGCAAGTGATGGAGAAGTATCGAGAAAAGCGCCGACCCTGCTACCTAGCCTTCCTCGACCTGGAGAAGGCGTTCGACCGGCTACCACGAGCGGTATGGAGAGCAGCAGGGAACGGAACGTGCCAGAACACCTGATCTCTCTGGTGAAGGACATGTACGATGGGGCTAAGGCAGCACCCCATACGGCCTAACGAAGGAGGTGGACATCACGGTTGGGGTGCACCAAGGGTCAGCTCTGAGCCCGTTCCTCTTCCTCCTAACACTAGATGTCCTGGTGAAGGGCTCATGGAAGGACCACTGAAGACCATCCTCTACGCTGACGACATCGCCCTGATAGCGGATAGTAGAGAGGAACTTCAAGCCAAGGTGCAGAAATGGCAGAAAGTCCTGCAGAAGGTGGGCTACGGCTGAATGTCAAGAAGACCAAGTTCCTGAGCTCCGAAGAGGGTGCAGAGCCGATCGTGGACGGCCATGGTGAGACCATCGAAAGAGTGGAGGACTTCCGATACCTTGGAAGCGATCTGGCAGCCGACGGTAGTGTGGATCAGGCGGTGAAGGCTCGGGTCAACGCTGCATGGATGAAATGGAGGGAGTCCACTGGAATCCTCTGCGATCGAAGGTGCTCCAGAGCGCTCAAAGGGAAGGTGTACCGGACAGTGGTAAGGCCTGCGATGCTCTACGGCAGCGAGTGCTGGCCCCTGAACAAGAATCACGAAAGGCAGCTTCACTCTGCTGAAATGAGGGATGCTGAGATGGGCCTGCGGCTGGACAAGGTTAGAAACGAGGACGTCAGAGCGGTCATGCAGACTGCCCCTGTCCAGCTAAAGGTACGAGAACAGCGTCTGCGATGGTATGGGCATGTGCTAAGGAGGCCACAGGACCATCCGATAAGAACAGCGATGGACTTCGAAAGTACAAGGCAAGCGACCGCGAGGAGCCCGAAGAAAAGGTGGAAAGACGTAATCAAGAAGGACCTAGGTGAGGTCGCGAGTATGAACGATGCTATATGTAGGTGAAACGCTGCTAATGTTACAACGAATTTAATTTGCATATTATATACCAGTTGGCGCCGCACGCGTTGCGCGCACAGCACAGTTTTGCAGCGATATGGGGTGGTGCGGCGTAAATTCTCGAATTAGGCACAATACACTTCGAATATTTTACTTTCAAGCTGAATTCTATCCGAATGTCCCATGCCTCATCCACCGATGGCTTTTGAACTTCAATATTTCGTCAGCTAATTGACCGCTTTTACCGGTCTCGGACTGTACCTATGTTTTTCTTCCTCGCCAACCTCTCCCCACTTTTTACCCGATCTCTGGACTGTCTCTGAGCCGATTTATATTTGGCCGTAAAACCTCCAGTTTTGGTTTACCTCCGCACACCATTAGAAATTCAATCCCTTTCCTTTGCCCACTTTTTCCCGATTTCCAGGACTATTTGGAGCCGAGTTACAAAATTTTCTTAATAACTCCGCCCACACTGGACATGCCCAGTCCAGCGTGGGCGGAGTTATTAAGAAAATTTTGCATAGCAGTAATAGTAGTTGGCCTCCACTCCTTCGCCTACCTCTATCCTACTTTTTCCCAACCTCCGAGACTTCTTGGAACTGAGTTATGAATTTCCGTCGCAAACTCCGCCCACTTTGATGCACGCTTCACCCACCAATAGCAGCTGTTCTCCCGTGCATTGTCGGACTCGACCCACCTTATTTCGGTCTCCCGGACCTCTCAATATGATAAGTTTAGGGCAAACTCCGCCCCGTTGTTGCTCGTCCCACCCACCAATGGCAGTTGACCTCCCTTTCGTTGACGGACTCAGTTCACTTTTTTCCCGGTCTCCAGGACCTCTTGGAACCGAGTTATGAATTTTCGTTGATAACTCCGCCCACTTTGAACATGCCCCGCCCACCGATGACAGCTGGCCTCCACTCCTCCAACCACCTCCATCCACCTTTTCCCTGCCTCCTGGACTTCTTGGAACCGAGTTATGAACTTTCGTCGCAAACTCCGCCCACTTTGGTCAAGCCCCGCCCACCATTAGCTGGCCTCCACTCCTCCACCCACCTCCATCCACCTTTTTCCCGGCCTCCGGGACTTCTTGGAGCCGAGTTATGAATTTTCGTCGCAAACTCCGCCCACTTTGGTCAAGCCCCGCCCACCATTGACAGCTGGCCTCCACTCCTCCACCCACCTCCATCCACCTTTTCCCGGCCTCCGGGACTTCTTGGAGCCAGTTATGAATTTTCGTCGCAAACTCCGCCCACTTTGGTCAAGCCCCGCCCACCATTGACAGCTGGCCTCCACTCCTCCATACACCTCTATCCACCTTTTTCCGGCTCTTTAAGACTTCCCCGACCCGAATTATGAGGGCTTGTAGAAAATGCTGTACACTTCAGAGCGCGCCCCGCCCATTCTGGGCGGGCCTCCGCCCACGTCATGTATGCAGGAAACACCTTAGACATTGCTCCCTTACACCAAATTGTTTTCTGCTCTGTAGGCTTTCTCCCAACCGAGTTATGAAATTTTTCATAAAGCACTGCTTTTTAGAGAACGCCCCGCCCACCGGGGTGGGTCTCCCTAATTCGATGTGACTTACCAATGCACACCTTTACCCACTTTTTGCCCAGTTTCGAGGTCGTTTTGTCACTGAAATCGAAATCTTGGTCTTCGGTACAATTCATTTCGACGCACGCCACGCCCTCTGTGGGCGGGGCTCCGCTTAGCTGATGTGTGTTTTGTATTTCGTGAGACCTTGCCCACCCATCCCACACTTGACCCGGTCCCTCCAGGCGGATCCCGAGGAGCTAGGGAATTTCGTGACAGACATACAGACAGACAGACGACAGACGACAGACGACAGACGAAGCGCTTTATAGTAAGTAGGATATTTAAATATAAAACAACTCAAGTATATAATTTTTTTTATTAAATCGAATAAATATCTGTCAAAGTGAGATGTTTGTGATTATGCAGGCACAGGAACAAGGCGAATGGAATCCGTAATACACAAATAGAGGAATGCTTTGGTAATCGTGTCAGTGACATCTTCATTCAACAGTGACCGACTTCGCCAAATTTCGTGGGCGATCCACCTGAAGTTAACAGCAGTCAAGGTAAAGCTCTGAGTTCTAAAAAAACTTCAGATAATTTAAAGTTCAGCTTATAAACGTACATTATGCCTCGTATAAGCTCAGCAATGTGGGTAGGACATAGCTGGGAAGAGGAATAAACAGTGAAATGTTTTTGACACATGGAACGTCTTCTCGGTACTCTTATAAGACCATTGCTCCATGCCAGCCAATCCTGAAGACAATTACATAATTTCGATATGAACTCATAATAACTATTGAAGCTAAAAGTGTCCTCATAATCAACAAAGCAAAAATTCAGATTGAAACCTCACATTTTCCGCACTGTCTGTCAGCAATAATGATCGGCGCTCCACCTCTGGCTACCACTTGTTGTAAAGCGTTCAGCGACTTCTAAAAAGTGCATAACTTGTGAAACTTATTTTGCGAAGTAAGCATATCTTCAACAGAAAAAAAACGTAAAGATTTGCCGCGCATTTCATTATAAATTAACCCATTGGCGACAAGGCGATTTTTTATATTTTCGAAAAATACGTCATAATGCACCAAATAGTGGGTCTGTGATGGTCGTCTGTCTATTCACGTCTGTCACGAAAGATTGTCATCGAGGACTGGCATTACCTCAAAATCCGTCTGAAGAGGCCGGGTGGAGCTTGAGCTGCGAGTAAAATTTGCAAAGAAAACCAAAACGTTGATGTTCTAATTGGGTACCACCGTAGATGGAGAGCGACGAAAGAGGTAGTGCCAAGGGTAAAGCGACAATTCCTAATTTGAATCGTGAACAACTAAGAGACCTGTAAAAGTGGTAAAGATGTGCATAGGGCTGCAAGGTTAGATTGATAAATCCACCACGATAGACGGACCTCCAAGCGAACGGTGCTTACTAGAGTCACAACCAGGCCATAATATTGTACGATAGGTAATAGAAGAAAATTGGAGTTGAGCAATACCTAGTATCTATCTAGCTCGTATGAAATAAATCCCGGACTGGGCGGGGCATGCACCCTAGTGGGCAGAGCTTGCGAAGATACCCACTATTAATTGATTAGAGATTTTCGATTCGTTTGGTATATTACTACCTACCGAATATACTGTGTCCTTGCAGATGATCATGCAAATGCGTAAATTCTCATCAACCATCGCTAATGGACCGTGTTTCAATTCACCGGACATTATTCCTTCGCAATGCATGTAAGAAAGTTCCTGAAAGGTAAGAAATTTAGAAATTTGGTTTCTTCGTACAATAAATTTATTCCAACCATCACCTGTTGTTGACGCTAGTAGAAACGGCATTGGTTCTAGTTACGGTGTCAAGAGCGAACACTAGGGGTGGAATGATTTATTCAAGAGAATAGCCCCTTATATACACACTCTCTCACTATCATGCCATTCCTCTTGATCCTTCTTCATTCCTTCACTCTCGCACGTTCGCTCACACCCCCTCACACCTCCCCCTAGTGACCTTACGGTCACTCATCATAGGAGGTCTACCGTGTTGACTCTTAGTACACGACAAAACACTTGAACCAAAACTCATTTATTCATCGATTTATTGCCCAACCCCCGAGGGTTGAGCGGCCCCCGCGTCTTCATCGCTATGCCCGCTACTAGAGCGGCTGCGATTCAGACGCCTCGGGGTCTCTCGGCCGCGATAGTTCGGGCGGCCACGGTGGCTTCCGCTTCGCCTAGAGCGGCTAGCTCGGCTTCGACTAGAGCGGCGGGCCCGGCTTCGACTTCTGCTCCTGGAGTGACTTCTAGGGGATCGACTTCGCCTCGAGCGACCGGACCGGCTTCGACTCCTGCTCCTCGAACGGCTTCGGGTGGATCGGCTGCAACTGACTGCTTCCTTGAGTCTCCGGATTGCCGCCCACAGCGGTTCATTGCGCTGTGGACGGCGTTTGCCTCCACGTGATCTCGGTGGGGCCGACGGCGGTGCCACGCACGACACGACCGTTGGCCACCCCACCACCGGCGGTGTCTGGACAGCTGGGGCCGCTTGTGGCCCGGCGATCAGAATCACTGGCGGCACGGCTTGCGAGGCTTGTCCCGCCACTCCTGGTATCGTTCCTTGAGCTGGGACGGGGACGGCAAACATAATTGAGGGTCCATACTCCTCAGAGCCCCTTTTATAGGGCCTCGAGTGATCTCGTTTGTTTTTGTTTTCCTCTTTCCCTGCTATCCCTATCATATTTATCTTCTTCCGCTTCCTATTTCCCAAGAAATCTCATCCTGATCGCCAGTTACGGTGTCAAGAGCGAACACTAGAGGTGGAATGATTTATTCAAGAGAATAGCCCCTTATATACATACTCTCTCACTATCATGCCATTCCTCTTGATCCTTCTTCATTCCTCACACTTGCACGTTCACTCACACCCCCTCACAGTTCTCTAATAAAAATTATTAGTAAGTGAAAACGTGAATTACCTTAATTTTTAACGCTCCTTCAAGACATGTAGCAAAGTTGAAACCTCTTCCCATAATCAACAGTGACTTCTCCTTATAAATCTCTTCAGCAATTTTCAACACTTCTTGATCCAGAGTTAGCACTTCACGGATCAAATCTAATAAGGCACAGAAATTTCTTCTCAATAAATCAATTTTACATGTTGCCTCTTTAGTACCTACCTGGCAAACTATTCATTGCGTTTATAATCTCTCGTCTTCTGTTGATCATTGAAATACGGTCGTCCGATAGAAACTATGCAAACATAAGAAGGGCCAAAATTTGCGAAGTGTAAGCCTACAAAGATGGTTGTGAATACTCCAAAAAAAATTCATGGATGAGAGTCGTCCTTATACAAGACTACGATGTAATACGAACCTTGGTGGAAGCGACACCGATCTCAGGACCTGCATTAATGTGTATTCCACAGTGCGATTCACGGCAGATCGACGACCCTACTGTATTTGTTACTCCAATGAGAAGGGCGCCTCTTGGCTTACAGTATCTGAATTTTCAATTCAAGACGCAAATTGCATCTCAATGCCTCGGCGATGATTTTGAAACGATGCATGCGAACAATCGAAGTACACGACACACCGGAAAAAAAGGTCTCTACCTAATGATCCGTCCTTTCAATAACAAAGCTTACCTAAGGGCCATCAGGGTTATCAGCTGTTTCACCGCTTTGTGAGACGAAAATGCAGACGTCATCGCGGAAAATTGGAGTCTGACGATCAAGGAAATCTGACGCCAATTCCAGCACTACGGGTAGCTCCGAAAGCTCTTCCAAAATCTGGAAACGAATTCGGAAATCCATAATCGAAATTCCACTTTGCAAAACCGATTCGTTGTTTTATATTGAGAATGCTCACAAGGAAACAACTGTACCTGTCGGCATGCTAAGCCTAGCAGAATTGTAAGACGTGCCACAAGCAACCATTATTAACCGGCGACACCTCTTGATATCCGACACGTAGTCCTGAAAGTTGTTAATCCAATAATCTTCTTCAGCACGCGAATGCGTGAGACCAGAAATTGAAAATAAGAATAACGATCGCCTTTATTCCAGGTCAACCTTATCTTAGCGAAAAAGAATACCTTTTCGCAACATATGCAATATTGATTCTAAACTTGACATATCTTGAGTTTCATTTGTACTCACCTTTATTCCACCCAGCACAACTTGACCGCTGGGCAACAGGCGACCGCGCATCGTATTCACCACTGAGTCAGGTTGTTCAAAGATTTCCTAAAAACATATGTTACTTGAGAAAAAATAGAAAGAAATCGAAGAGGATTCGGAAATATCTTACCTTCTGCATGAAAGTCTTGAAGTTGCCCTTCATGATTTGCTGCAGTTCTAGATTCAGATTCTGCACCTCACGTGTCTGATCCGATGTGCTGTCCGATGCTTTTCGAGTGAAACGATGGATTGTGAGCGCTGGAATATTGCTCTAACCCACTACTGTTACTGTGAACACGAATCAGACTTGCCACAAGTACCGCTTTCCCTTCACTGGCATGTTATCGTATGTTCAGAGTAGACAGTAGTAATAAGTAACAGGGCAAGCAGTAGGGAATTGTCGTGCAAGGACGAGAGGGGGCATATTTTTCATTCGGGCAAAGGTGCACTTAGTGGCAGAGATAACGGTCAATTTTTGAGAATATGGCGCTGTTTGACGCTTTTTTGCGAAACATCTTAGATTTCTCAGGAGGAAATCATGTTTGAGGGATATTGGGGAGAAGCGAGGCACGAGGTCAAGTTCAGTACTTTGCGAGTCGGAGGGAATTAGCTCCAATTCCTCGATCCCTATTACGCTGCGAGATCGCGGACGCAGCGAATCGCGTTGATCGCAAAGTCTGACTCGGCGGCGGTGCGCGGACAATGTTACTCACCACAACAGCTACTTAGAGGATCAGTTGCACACTTGATGGCAATGTTGACAGCCGTTTTCTGCCATCATAGAGGTAGACTTCCACGAGTACATGGACAAGAGATATTACATTAAGGTAATTTCTAGTAAATCGCGCTGATTGAAATTGCTTCAAACTAATGTGGTAGGAGAAAAGTAATAAGTTGAAGCTTATAAAAAATGCACACCTCCATCCTCCACGAAAGCAACGTCATCGTCTTCCAAAAACAGTACTTGGCTTGGTGTGCTCAATGATAGCAGCCGCGTCTGACGCAACGAAGTATTCAACCTAAAATAACACTTTGCAATGCACTCTCAAACTGTTGATTAAGCACTCGTTTGGCCTGCAGCACAACCCCCCGCCACCTTCACTTTCTTCACGATTGGGGGCAGCGGACGCGGCGAGCGCGCCGAGTCGCACGGTGCCTGCGAACTCGCGGTCGGCTGTAAATGTAAACAATGCATCCCACCACAGTCGCGGCAGTCTGTGGCTTGTCCTACGCTCGCACGCGGTTCCGCGCCACATCGTGAAAGAAGTCGGAGAGGACAACCCCCCCACAGCCATTTGCTAAGAAGTTGCCAAAACAAAGCAACAAGTGGCTGCTATGCAACAGCGCGTTTCATTGCTACGTGATAGGAAATCACCTCGAGATAAATAGATCGAAAAAAAAACCTACCTCCCATTCTTCAGAATCAAATGGTCGCACGATTGGTGGTGGAATTATCGCGTTCCTTCAAATGTGCAGATCGCATACCTGAAGAAAGATGTACTCAAAGTAAACAATAAACAGTATTGGAACCATCGAAAAACTGGGAAGGCCAGCTCCCGAACGCGTTGCGCGAACGCAGCGTCTGTAGGTACGCGGAATCCGCTGTGTTACCAGTGAGAGATCAGTACATTCGGGGTGCAATAGGCACGATTCATATTATTGAAGTGTGCCGCGCACTGACTGAAAAATAAAGACTTGACTTGCCCGAGCATTGAAAAACAAAAAAGCACATCCCTCGACAGCACACACAAAATGAAAGCTATCGATTAGTGAAGTACAATAATAAGCGATAGATGAGAAGTAGCTTACAGTGAGTAGCTTGCGATGAGACAATACGGCGAGCTGAAATGCCAAAGCTTGAACAAGAACGCGAAACCCGAAAAATAAGCCAAGTCAGACAAACACAAGCTCGACTTGGAACAAAATGAGTTAATATAATCAAAACAGGTATTTGATTACGGTTATTGTCGGTTACTGTGGTAGAGACGGACAAGCAACTGAACAACGCACCAACCTGACGAATGCCTTCCAGGTGATACTTATTTGGACATTTCCCCATCGCTTAAAATAAGGCGCATATATTATTATTATAGAAAAGGTTGCACGGACGAGACCGTTTATTTCACGGTTTTTACTGTGTAGTGCGAACTTGGCAGTGATTCTTCAATATTCTATTCCCCGTAGCTGAGCTTGCCGCAATTGCAGACTTAGCATCAGAAGCTTGATGGTCTCGAAAACCAGTACCATGTGTACTTTTTCGAAGCTTTGATGCCATTAAATGCCTATCCCTCACTATGCCCGGCCACAAGAAAAAAGTTTAACCTCTCCATTTCCTAATGATAGCTCTTTTTACAAGTTTGCAAAAAGCTTTCTAAACTAATAAGCTGGGAATCCTTTCCAAACCCTGATTTAGCGCCTTTCACGCGGAGCAAAAGAGCAATGCACTTCGTTAGGCACTGTTCACACCTTGCGCCATAGCCGAAAAACGCTCGAAACGAACGAATCTGCGGATCTGCGAAAGATTCAAATGCGTATCGATCCACAAAAATGGGAGGAGCGTCGAATCGCGCATTCGAATCGGCGAAAACCTTTTAAGGCCGATGTCAGACTTTGCGAATCGCGCGATTCGCTAGCGTCTGCGGTCGCGTCGCGGCCAGTGAATCACTCAATTGGCTGGTACCGCAACGCGACCGCGGACGCTAGCGAATCGCGCGATTCGCAAAGTCTGACATCGGCCTAAGAGAGGGTGATATATTACCTATCTCAACAGTGCTGAGTGGAAGGGCGCATCGTTTCGCGCTTTCGAACCTCGACGCGAAACGTTGAGACAGAAACGATTTCTTAGGCTGGTGTCAGAGACCGCGATCCGTCGCTCATTCAGCGATTGGTCGCGATTGCGCAGAGTTGTCGCGACGGTATCCATAAGTGCCCATTCAATACTGCAAGGTGTTCTCCAATGCCGCCGCCACTTCTGCTTGATAGTGATGGCTGAATGACGACTGCCCTCATGATTCCACTTGTTTGATATTATAGAATCTAGAATTATAGGATAGAATAGGAACGAATCATGAGCATTCAATGAACTGATAGACATTGAACATGAAACAAGTAGAATCACAAACAGTCGTCTTTCAATCTTTACTGCCAAGCAGAATTCGCAGCAGGATTAAACAACACCTCGCAGTATTCATCGGGCACTTCCAACTCCTGTGATCCATCGCAGGTTTCGCGCAAATCGCGCAAATCGCGAAAATCGCGCAAAGGATCGCGGACTCTGACCAGCTCGGCAGTGGTTTCCTGGCTTCCACCGTAAGCGCGTTCGCGGTGGGGCCCGCACTGCCACATGTTATCGATTTGTTTTCGTCGTTTTCTCTGCGCCCTCCACGACGAGAGCCACGACGAGAATGTGGTCGTCAACTGTACGGAGCGCCATCGCTGTAGAAGCAGAGTACGCCAATACATCGGTTCTTTCTGCTTCTTTTTGTAAGTTTGTAAGTTGAGGCTCTACAATTCCGCGAGGAACTAAGGACGCGTGTAGCGTTCGACTTGTCGCGCAACCGGCAGAGACGGACGTTTGCACGGCGAAGCGGGTGCCGCAGGAATTCTATACGGCTGCCCCGGGGTGGTCGCGAGAAAAGGTGCTGTACCCCAGGCCTAGTCCCGGTCAGAGGATTGGTGCACACATCCGCCGGTCCGATCCTGCGCGTCCCAATGCAACGTGGTTACGGGTGTGGTTCACCAGGACACGAAAGCGACTTTTTCGCGTTCCGCAGCGCGAAACATTTTCCATTGCGGAACCTCAGGTCCACCGCTGATCATCAGTGGACCCAGGGTTCCCGCAGCGAATCATCAGTGGTCCCGAGATTTCTGCAACGCACAATGTTTCGCGCTGCGGAACGCGAAAAAGTCGCTTTCTGTTCTAGTGAACCACACCCCGTGATTACGGTGAAAGTTACGGGGAACCATCCTGATAAATCGTTCTTATAAACGTTGGGAGGGCGGGTTGACTACGTCGACACGCATCTAACCTTTTCGCATCCGCGTTCGCGCGTGCGGAAATTCTCATGTTCGATACGCAATCTGTTCGCGAATTCGAATATTCGGATGATTCGAAAACTGTGAACAATGCCTTAGGGGTCCGTTATTGTTAAGGTGCACTCATTGCAACTAAATCTACGACCAACTGCACCTTCACTCCTACCGCATGCCGCGCCAGCTGCGGTCACTGTCATGCCTTTTTTAGGACTGAGCGAGCGGAGTTGTGCCAACGTCTCAATCGATTGGAATGGGTGATTCGACCGCATCACGAAGTTATTGATGAAGCTGTGCGCCATAAGGAGGCAATAAGCTCGACCAGATAACGTAAGTGGCCTTCCATTTCTTTGGAGGTTGATCTGATGGAAGCATGAACCCAAGAGTAAAAGGATTATCTTGAAATTACATAACAAAGGTTAGTGGCTTAGTATAAACGGTGTTATTGCAATACTTCGAGCAAGGCCAAGTAAGCTGGTACGAAACGTCATCCAGACGCCTATGTGAAAATGTTTCGTGAAGAGTTCGTAACTAAAGAAGTACGACAAGCAATTGTTTTTCGAAATATTTTGGCTCCCACTGGCTCCCAGACAATACCTAACCATTTGGGCGCGGCCGCGGCGAACGCGGCCGAGTCGATTGTGCCCGCGAACCGTTGAAAACGCACTCGAGGTGCCCGCGAACTGTGCTGTGCTGAGTTCGCGGGCACCTATCAACTCGGCCGCGTTCGCCGCGGCCGCGCCCTAATGGTTAGGTATTGTCTGGGGCGCTCCCCCTACATGTCGTTACGATCTGGATGTACACGTAACGTAACGTCGAATACTCAGGCAAGCTGATGCCGCACTACTCGGCCGCGAATGCCGCGGCAAACCCGCGGCCGCGCCCCAAATCGTGAAGAAAGTGGGGGAGCCAAAAATTTTTGCGAGCTTGCTGTGTTCATTTGTGCGTTAGTTCACCGTTCCTGAATGATGAACCTCGCCCACGCCGCTGGTAAACGCCGCTGGTGAAAAGATCAGTTCCCCCAATAATTTTCTTTTCCACGACCTTATCGTTAGTTGATTGAAGGCGCAACACGTCACTGGAGTGAAGCCATCCGCGAGAGGGGTAGAAAGCCCGGTAAGCCCTACGGATGTACCGAACAGGTAGCACGAAATTGCTATGCGGAGGATCTGAAGCGTGGTGTTTCACGCGACATTCCTGCACGAATTGACCGATCATGAGCCCACAGAAAACCTTGAAAAATGTAAGCCCGTGTCCACTTGGATCCAAAACTATTTCGTGTTCTCTTTCGTCGATTCTTTTCTCTCTCCCAGGCGCTCAGGCTTTACCACGGTCTTGCCACGCTCTTGGACTTCTCCCAAGTTCTAAGGAGTGAAGTTTTTCATTTCTATTTTAGAGTTTTCTATTATTCCATATCTTTTTTTCCTCGCTATCGGTCCACTTCGAAACCTCCTTCACTTTCAAGCGAAGATACTATGCCCAGTATCTTCGCTTGAAAGTGAAGGAGGTTCGAGTTTCGGGTTAACCCTGGGGCAGCCTTCAAGTTGGACGCGAAGATTTGTGCGCATGAGCTGTACTGCCAGCTAGGTGCAGTAGACTGCGACTTTATGAGGTCCTCGTTCTTACATAGCTATTTTTGAGGGCTAAAAAAGGGAGAATCAAGTTAAGAAGAATCACCAGGTTTGGAATTTGGCGCTTGCATGTGATCAAAAAATACGAACCTAATTCATACAACGGTATAAACCTAGTTATTAATTCCGCATTTTTACGAACTCTCCACGAACATTTTCTTCTGAAGGCAATTAGTGAACGTTTCTCAATAAAATTGTTCTTTACCCTCTTCTATTGACGAGTGCTCATGTTTCCATGCCCAAAGACGATCTAAATATCGATATTGTGCTTGGTTATGGAGCAAAAATTGAGTAATCAATACAGCCTACTACAATCGGTGACAATCGTACATCAATATAAGTACTATTGGGCAAAAAAAAACTCGTACCACGGCTAGTGATTTAGGATTTCCAACCTTCCTTCTTTTTAGGAATGTTTGTAGTACTAACCTAGTCAGTAATACAAATGTTACCAAAGAAATCACTAGAATACCTTCACAAATAAGGCTTTCGTTTTCTGCCCTATCAGTAAGTGTACAGTACATGAAAACGGGAACCTGCTAACAATTTTTCGGTTGGCTTTCCACTAAAACTGCTTCCGTTCCTATGGATCAATATTACTTGTTAATGCGTCGCATCCCACCGCGACCATTTATGACAATCGAGTAAGGCTTTAATGTTTTCAATAGCATAAATTGGACCTAAATTCGCACCTTTGCTATAGGAGACAGGGAAGTGATTCGTTTGAAGTGGACTATTGCTCTTTATGCCAACCAGCAGGGGTGAACCACGCCGCGTAGCTACCAGCTGACCAGGGAATCGCGACGATTTGAACGCCAGCGCGAAAGCTCCTTCCTGAATTTGGTTGTCATCCACTTGAAACAGATCAATGAAATTAATATGATGATTACTAACCAGTTGCTGGATGACCACCTCGACAAGCTGTCGGAACGAGAAATTCGGGAATAGATCATGAATGTGCTGTGTGAGCTTGGCGATAACTTCGGTATCAGTTTCGGACTAAATAGAAGAAAAATATAAAAATCGCCTGATTAAGTGGCTTTCATTTACAGTGCAAGGCTCAATGGCGACTTGATCATGTGAGACGCGAGCAGTTGCGTAGCGGTTTCCAGTTCGGATCAATACG
>MU899110.1:0-10968 GCA_036418205.1 Ostertagia ostertagi | reverse complement strand
TATGGTACGCCTTACGACAACATGGCGTCCCCGAAGAGCTTATTCGAGTGGGTTCGCATGCTTTACTCGAGCCCAAAGAGCCGAGTGCAAACGTCAGCAGGCGTTTCGACGGAATTCCCCATCTCTGTTGGGGTACATCAAGGCTCTGCGCTATCCCCACTCCTTTTGTTGTCGTCATGGATGCCATCTCACGAGATCTTCAGAAACCGGCTCCATGGACGCTTCTCTATGCTGATGACGTGATGCTCGCCTGCGAAGACAAAAACGTACTCGAGCAACAAGTGCAAGCTTGGTCCGATCGCCTAGCGATGTTCGGACTCAGGTTGAACGTTAGGAAGACTGAGTACTTGACAACCGACGAGCGAGTGCGGTTCTATCAAAATAAATGGACTAGAGCTGACACGTACAACGACATTCAAGTATCTTGGATCAGCAATTGCGTCTGATGGCAGTATGAGTACTGAAGGTGAACTCGCGTGTGAGTGCGGCTTGGTCCAAGTGGCGTTCTATGACGGGAGTTCTCTGCGACAAGAAAATCCCAGAACGCCTCAAATCGAAGATCTATAGGACCGTCATAAGACCAGTGGCATTGTACGGCGCTGAGTGCTGGCCAGCGACCAGGGACACTGAAACTCGCCTCGGTGTAATGGAGACGAAGATGCTGCGCTGGACGGCTGGTGTCACGCGATTAGATCGCGTTCGGAACGATGTCATACGAGAACGCTTTGGTGTAGCTCCCATTGCTGATAAAATGCGCGAAGCTCGGCTTCGATGGTATGGTCACGTTCTTCGCGGATGACAGTGTTCGTAAGATCGGCCTCAACATAGACGTGCACGGAAAGCGGCCTAAGGGGCGCCCGAAGCAGCGCTGGCTCGATACGTTGCACGCAGACTTGAAGTTGGTTAACATCCACCCCGATCAAGCATTTAATCGGGAAAAGTGGCGTCAACACATCAGAAAAGCGGACCCCGCCAACAAGCGGGACAAACGCTAAAGAATAAGAAGAAGAAGAGGCAGGAGCGCCCATTACATTCTTACTATGACAATTAATCGTCAGAAGCTAAAGCGAGTCATCCTGCGTAAGTTAATCTTTGACTACTGGTGGTACACATGTGTCCCACTTCCGTAGTCAAAGTCACTACCACAGTTTTGGCACTTATTGAGATCGGAGGGCCCGCTTTATGGCGGAATTGTGCACAAATAGAAACTTTGTAATTCTTACTGTGACATCAAATCATCACAACGCAGAGCGAGTTCACCTGAATAAGTTACCAAGCAGGTCTTGTCGCAGGCCTGTTTACAGTGTGCACACCTCCCAAAAGGGTAACTTTTGAGTAACACTCTTTATACTGTAGTAACGGTTCTGGTTCTTTCGTTTTCCTCAACTTAATCTCGTGCAACACAAGCAAACCGACGAAGGATGGGGGCATTTTACCGACCACAAGCCAGTCACAGGACGTCGCGGCGTACTACGACTGTGTTGGAGATTGCGACAGGGTTTTGTCTGATGTTGTTGAAGAAATCGGTGGGCATCATGTTGTGCTTCTTCTTCGCAGCCGAGTTTATGACAGCATGTTTTGATCAAGTTTGAAATCCGATTGGGTGTAGTGACGCTTTTGCAGCAAGCAATCGAGTGTCCCACTTTTGTTCTTCTTCGACTGTAGCCCCCGTCTGAAATTCCTCGGCCTTCAGCTGTGATCCAGCGCCAGCGGACTAAAGGGACAGCTTTCATGGGATTAAGGCAAGCGGCAGAAACCCCATGCTTTTGCAGCGATTCATATACCATTCGAAAGAAGATTGTCTGCTCTACAGTACTCGCCGTGTGAAATCGAAAATTCACGCGCATAACCGGTCCCGACGACTTGGCGGCCGATCTGTGGAAGTCACAGTGCTGGAATCCAGCAGAGTGGCTGACGAACTTCTTCAACCAAGTCGTCGCAGAAAAGAAAGTGCCGGAGAGTTGGCAACAGAGTACGACGATCCCGATTTGGAAGAAAAAGGGGAGTCCTGCAGATTGCACGAGCTACCGACCAATTCGTCTGCTCTCCCACAGCATGAAGGTATTCGAACGAATTGTAGATCGCCGTATTCGTGACATAGTCCAGCTTACCGTGAACCAATGCGGCTTCGTGACTGGCTGCGGCACCATTGATGCCATACACGCCGCTCGTCTTCTGCTAGAAAAACACCGTGAAAAACAAAAGCCGGTGCATTTTGCCTTGGAGAAGGCTTTTGATCGTGTTCCACGTGAAACTCCTGCCTCAATATGACTGTGGTAGTGTCTTTGACTACGGAAGTGGTACACATGTGTCGACTGACCATGACCGAGAAGCACGCCTGACCATCTGCAGAAGTTTCATTCTGCGACCGTATAGACAAGACATCTAGTTGGTCACCAGTGCAGATGAGTCATGAGTCCCCTACGATAACAACACGCGGCTCGCCCGGTGGCTACCTCGCAGCCTGGACGCAGCACATCAACCAAAACCCGAGCTGTTTCATCAGAGGGTGTGACCCCCGTTTTGTTGGATTCGCTGGGTATCCCGTTTTGAGAACCATTTCACTTTATGCAGACAAGCATTGCGAAGGTAACCATGGAATAGCTCCCAAAGTTGGCCACAGCAGTGCGGGAGAACGGTCCCAAAATCTGCTTTCTCCAAGGGACCGCCCGAAATCACACGACAACTAGTCTTTGTAATGTACCTGGACATACATAATTTAGTGCTGACTGGCAGCTGATCGCTCTCGAAACGATTACTTCACATAGATCTGATCTAGGCACAGTATCCTTTGGTGGGATGAGACCACTCCAGAAGCAATGTAATCCATCACAATTTGTACTTCGTGTTATTACATCTAACAATACGAATTTCGGCGCTCATGGCCTGAGTGGGATGAGGAGACAGTCAAGACACTAACAGGTGGGATCTTTCAGGGCAAGCCGCGCTTTTTGGAAACGGTTTCTTGCATATTGTAGGGACGCATGTATGGACCACAAAACCATGTTTCGTTTTCGCTGAACGGTTTTAGTAGTACCAAAAAAGTGGTGAATGATACCCTTGATGGTTCGATCCCCCGCGGCGACTAAATTTTGCAATCAAGGTTGGCGGCCACTTGTTGGCTTCAAAATGGTCCTGACGATGAATTTGACATCTGATTTTGACATTTAGCGCGATTTGGCACCTCCCGTAGGCGCCAACCCAATGCAAAATTCAGTTGCCATAGAGGATCGAACATTTGTATGTCCAGGTACACGCTACACCAAACCCCTACATCACCTGTATCATCTGTCGTCCTCGTTGATCATCGAATTGCTCGAGCGGGCGCCAGCAACGTCTCCATTCGTCCCTGTCGCGTGCAAGAGTTGGTCCAGTGGACAGGAAGTCCTTCATTCCTTTCGTTCAGAGCTTTCGTGAAGAAGTCTGACCATCGGGCCGGCGGTCGTCCAGGTGTTCGTTTGACGTCCCGAGGGATCCAGTCGGTAACCGCTCTGGTCCAACGGTCATCACAAAATCGCATGACGTGTCCGGACACTCTTACATAATGGTGGCAATCTATAACACAAAGCTCTCTTTGATCTTTGAGCTAATTACAAACACAACAATAAGATTAAGTGTTCCGCTAGTATGCTAATCCTTCTATGGTTGTAAATCATCTAACAGCTCCCTACACTTGAGCCTTGACAATTAATTTTATAGGTGAAAATGATTAATGATTTACATGCGTTGAGAATATACCACTTTCAGAAGACAGCCGATACAGTTCACTTGCCACCATCGTAATATTAGGTTGTCTCAAAAACAGTGTCACTTTTTTCAACCAAAATTTCTTTCTACTATCATCGTATGACAACGAGACGAGATGATACAGGTGATGTGTAGGGGTTTGGTGTAGCGTGTACCTGGACATACAAATGTTCGATCCTCTATGGCAACTGAATTTTGCATTGGGTCAAGCGCCGACGGGAGGCGCCAAATCGCGCTGAATGTCAAAATGAGATGTCGTACTCATCGTCAGGACCATTTTGAAGCCAACTAGTGGCCGCACCTTGATTGCAAAAATTGGTCGCCACGGGGAATCGAACCACGAAGGGTACCGTTCACCACTTTTTTGATACTACTAAAGCCGTTTAGGCGAAAATGAAACATGGTCTTGTGCTCCCTTCATGTGTCCCTACAATATGCAGGAAACCGTTTCCAGGAAGCGCGGCTATCCGTAATAATCCACCTGTTAGTGGCTACTTGTTTGCCTCAGTCCACTCAGGCTATGAGCGCGAAATTCTATGTAGATGAAACACGAAGTTATACGAATTACATTGCTTCTGGAGTGGTCTCATCCCACCAAAGGATACTGTGCCTAGATCAGATCTATGTGAAGTAATCGTTTCGAGAGCGATGCTCCCAGTCAGCACTAAATTATGTATGTCCAGGTACATTACAAAGACTAGTTGTCGTGTGATTTCGGGCGGTCCCTTGGAGAAAGCAGATTTTGGGACCGTTCTCCCGCACTGCTGTGGCCAACTTTGGGAGCTATTCCATGGGTACCTTCGCGACCCGTGCCTGCATAAAGTGAAATGGTTCTCAAAACGGGATATCCAGCGAATCCAGCAAAGGGTCACACCCTGGATGAAACAGCGCGGGTTTTGGTTGGTGTGCTGCGACCAGGCTGCAGGTAGCCAACGGGCGACCCGCGTGTTGTTATCGTAGGGAACTCATATTCACATCACTGAGCCGCACTTAACTTACCCGGACAACGATGTCTTGCCTATACGGCTGCAAAATGAAACTTCTGCAGATGGTCAGGCGTGCTTCTCGGTCATGGTCAGTCGACACATGTGTACCACTTCCGTAGTCAAAGACACTACCACAGTTTCGCAGTCATATTGAGGCAGGAGCGCCCGTGTGGTGTCCGTTCCTCCAAGTGGTGCCACTGGAAACTGCTCACCTTTGTGAGCTGAGCTAAACGCGGACATTCGAATGCAGGCGACAGGCCCCCGTGACAGGCCGGCCTACGAACACCCACGTCACATCACAAATGTCATGTCGCTATGAGTATCGAGATAATGCTACGGTACGGCGCGGGAGCCGACGCGCACTCGCAATAGCCCGGCGAGTGTGAAAAGTATGCGAGGGTCTCCGATGCAAGGACGGCATCGGGGGGCAACTAGGCTAGTCCAAAAGTCCCGCAACGTATGGAAGGTTCGCGTTGCAACATTGAATGTTGGCACATTGACAGGTCGCTCGTGCGAGTTGGTAGAAGCACTGGAGCGAAAGAAGATTTGATTTCTGTGCAGCAGAAACGATTCGTCCTGCTGTAACTCGAGGGACATTGGCCGCGGCTTTAAAGTCGTTCTCTGTGGCAGTCCCAGGACAACCAGCGGCGTCGGTGTGGTTGTCTCTGAACGTTTCCGCGATTCTATTGCGAATGTCGAACGTTACGATGACCGCTTGATGAAGATCGTTGTTGCTATGGAGCAGCGTCAATACCACATCTTTTCTGCTTACGCTCCACAGACTGGCTGCTCCGAACGAGCCAAGGACGAGTTCTGGGCCCTGTTAGATGAGAAAACCCTAGTACATCATGAACGCATTATTGGTGCATACCTTAATGGACACGTTGGATCTGCGAAAGATGGTTATAGTTGTCATGGTGGGTTTGGTTATGGGTCACGAAACGCCGATGGTGAGCGAATTCTTGAATATGCAAGCTCTCACAATCTCACCATCGTGAACACAAACTATCGTAAACGTGACTCACACCTCATCACGTTCTACAGCGGTAATACCAGAACTCAGATTGATTTCGTTCTTGTCAGGCAACGTGATCGAGGGCTAGTGACGGACGCGAAGACAGTGCCGTACGAGACAGTCGCTGCGCAACATCGACCACAGATTTGCACATTAAAGATGCCCCTCCAAGGACCAAGAAAGCCGAACGGTGTGGGCCTGCAAGGATCAAGTGGTGGCGATTGAAAGAAAAGGAATCCGCTCTGTTCAGTCGCATTCGGCTACCGCCAGTAACGACTGTCGACGAAACATGGAAATGTGCCACAGAAGCGATAGTCCGTGTTGCTCGCTCCGAGCTTGGCATTACGAAGCCTGGACGGCGGAAAATCGACAAGCAGACATGGCTGTGGACCGACACTGTCAGAGAAAAAGTACGGGAGAAGAAAAGGCTCTACCAAGTGTTTCTCGGTGACAAGTCAAGCGATAACTGGAACAACTATCAGAGCGCGAAGAAGGCAGCAAAGAAAGCTGTGGCTGTTGCTAGAGCAGTTCATCTCGATGGCGTTAGCGAGAAGCTCGAGACGCGCGACGGCGAACGCTATATTTACAAACTAGCCAAGGCTCGCCATCGCCAGACCGAAGATATCGAGAAGTTCTTTGGCATCAATGACGAGAACGGGCGACTCGTAATGGACCGCAAGAGGGCTGTGAAGCGGTGGCACGACTACTTCGAGAAAATCTCGACAGTGGAATTCTCACACCCGCCAATACCTTCTGCTCCTCCGGTCCACGGCCCTGTCTCGAAGATAACTGTGAGCGAAACAGAGGCGGCTTTGAAGAAGATGAAGACAGGTAAAGCAACGGGTCCCGACGACTTGGCGGCCGATCTGTGGAAGTCACAGTGCTGGAATCCAGCAGAGTGGCTGACGAACTTCTTCAACCAAGTCGTCGCAGAAAAGAAAGTGCCGGAGAGTTGGCAACAGAGTACGACGATCCCGATTTGGAAGAAAAAGGGGAGTCCTGCAGATTGCACGAGCTACCGACCAATTCGTCTGCTCTCCCACAGCATGAAGGTATTCGAACGAATTGTAGATCGCCGTATTCGTGACATAGTCCAGCTTACCGTGAACCAATGCGGCTTCGTGACTGGCTGCGGCACCATTGATGCCATACACGCCGCTCGTCTTCTGCTAGTTAAACACCGTGAAAAACACCATATAAGTCGGCGCATTCCTTGGGGAGAAAGGCTTTTGATCGCGTTCCACGTGAAGTAATATGGTACGCCTTACGACGACATGGCGTTCCCCGAAGCTTATCGTATCGAGTGGGCATCGCTCTTTACTCAAGCCCAAAGAGCCGAGTGCAAACGTCAGCTGGCGTTTTCGACAGAATCCCATCTGGGTACATCAGGGCTCTGCGCTTTCCCCACGTCTTTTCGTTGTCGTCATGGATGCCATCTCACGAGATCTTCAGAAACCGGCTCCATTGACGCTTCTCTATGCTGATGACGTGATGCTCGCCTGCGAAGACAAAAACGCACTCGAAACAACAAGCGCAAGCTTGGTGCGATCGCCTAGCGATGTTCGGACTCAGGTTGAACGTTAGGAAGACTGAGTACCTGACAACCGACACGAGCCGTTCTACAAATAATGAGCTATAGGCTTACACGGCCAACGACATTCAAGTACCTTGGATCAGCAATTGCGTCTGATGGCAGTATGAGTACTGAGGTGAACTCGTGTGTGAGTGCGGCTTGGTCCAAGTGGCGTTCTATGACGGGAGTTCTCTGTGACAAGAAAATCCCAGAACGCCTAAAATCGAAGATCTATAGGACAGTCATAAGACCAGTGGCATTGTACGGCGCTGAGTGCTGGCCAGCGACCAGGGACACTGAAACTCGCCTCGGTGTAATGGAGACGAAGATGCTGCGCTGGACGGCTGGTGTCACGCGATTAGATCGCGTCGGAACGATGTCATACGAGAACGCTTTGGTAGCTCCCATGTGCATAAAATCGCCGAGCCGTCTGGTTTGGCCACGTTCTTCGCGGAAATGATGACAGTGTTCGCAAGATCGGCCTCAACATAGACGTGCACGGAAAGCGGCCCAAGGGGCGCCCGAAACAGCGCTGGCTCGATACGTTGCACGCAGACTTGAAGTTGGTTAACATCCACCCCGACCAAGCATTTAATCGGGAAAAGTGGCGACAGCACATCAGAAAAGCGGACCCCGCCAACAAGCGGGACAAACGCTGAAGAATAAGAAGAGATTGAGGCAGGAGCGCCCATTTACATGGCTGAATTGTGCACATATAGAAGCTTTCTAATTCTTACTATGACAATTAATCGTCAGAAGCTAAAGCGAGTCATCCTGCGTAAGTTAATCTTTGACTACTGGTGGTACACATGTGTCCCACTTGGTAGTCAAAGTCACTACCACAGTTTGGCACTTATTGAGATCGGGCCCGCTTGAGCTTTGCGTACAAATAGGAACTTTTGTAATATCTTACTGTGACATTCAAACATCACAAACGCAGAGCAGTTTCACTGAATGAATACCAAGCAGGTCTTGTCGCAGGCCTGTTTACAGTGTGCACACCTCCCAAAAGGTATACGATTTGAGTAACACTTTTTATACTGTAGTAACGGTTCTGGTTCTTTCGTTTTCCTCAACTTAATCTCGTGCAACACAAGCAAAACCGACGAAGGATGGGGGCATTTTACCGACCACAAGCCAGTCACAGGACGTCGCGGCGTACTACGACTGTGTTGGAGATTGCGACAGGGTTTTGTCTGATGTTGTTGAAGAAATCGGTGGGCATCATGTTGTGCTTCTTCTTCGCAGCCGAGTTTATGACAGCATGTTTTGATCAAGTTTGAAATCCGATTGGGTGTAGTGACGCTTTTGCAGCAAGCAATCGAGTGTCCCACTTTTGTTCTTCTTCGACTGTAGCCCCCGTCTGAAATTCCTCGGCCTTCAGCTGTGATCCAGCGCCAGCGGACTAAAAGGACAGCCTTCTATGGCGATTAAGGCAAGCAGCAAAAGGTCTTAGCTTTTTGGTCTCACAGGGCAGCCATGCTGCTTTGAGATCTTTGGTCATTTGGTGCGATGATACCACTTTTGCTGTTTCCGACGTCGCTCCTTGCCTCACACACCACCACAGCGGAAGCTATCCTCGAGTCAAGGAGGATATCCACGTAAGATGATCGAAGAGCAAACCTCATTCTCTAAGAGAGCCTTCGAAGTAATTCTATAGCGGCGAGTGAAGTGAAAAGTTAAGATCAAGCAAATAGTTTCTGTTCAAAGCCAAAACATACATATGATTAACGCAGGATTTATTTCAAGGATTTATTTAAATGTCAAATGCGGAACTACAAAACTGTTTCTTTTCCGTCGCAATTGATAGTGACGAAATTGATGATCGGTGACATCTCTTTCGCTCCCACGATAAAGCTTCTCAACTAAAAAGTTATAGTCACAGATTCAGCCTCACTAGATGAAAGGGGTTCCCACCTGGGGAGGAGAGATTCCATAAATGGGGTATTTACGAGTAATGACGTAGAAGAGGCGGAGGCCCAATTGTTGGGGTCCTCCCCTTTCCTCTTTAGAATGATGGTCAACCGAAAAGAAAAGTGCACTGCTTCAACCGACTTCGCCCACACTTTTGGTATAGGCGAGTGCCCATCTGAATAGTTGAGCTATGAAATCCCCCTTGGGTATATTCCTGTATGCGCCCGTTCCTCGTATCACAACAAAATGTACTACTAAACGCCCCATCGCCAATAAGATAACCAATCGTGGCGCACTCCTCCATGACCAGAGCACGGAAAACCGTGGTGTATACCTGTTCACATTCCACATCGACGACAGCGTAGGTTACTGCGAATTTTCCACCGACATTCCCCGGCCTCTCTTCAATCAGGTTGTTTTTGGTTATCAGTCCTTCTTCTTGTGCATGCTGCTCAATCTGAATTGTAGGGTTTTTCTGAATTTGGCGCTGAGAATTATACTTTCCCGAAGACTGTCGTAGGGCAACGAGCTATTCCATGACTGCTTTAGTTTCGCTTCCTTCATTGTAGCCCGTGCTTACCGCGGATTTGATTACTCCCATATACGAGCCATTCATGTCCGGGTCGTAGTTTTGGTGGGTGACGACAACAACTTCGGCTTCGTGAACTTCACGTTTCTTCTTAGAAGAAGCACCACCGCCAGCAGCACCGCCACCACCTGCTGCGCCACCCGCTGTCGTTGTTGCTTGGCAGGCCTCAATTGGAGACGTTATTTTCATTAAGAAGGCTGAATCTCATTCTTACGCAAACACCAAACTAGCAGCCCTGAGAGTAGCTATGATTTTCTAGGTGACTTACAAGGGAAAGAGCGACGAAGCTGAGAAGGACAACCAGACGAAGCATGTCGATTTGATTCGATGATGGAGCCTGGCCATCGTCGCTGCCTTTTATTCGTTCTGTGGAGCGATGTGGTCGTTACCCAATCCCATTCCGCTACCAAAAAGATGTTTGCCTTTTCTGATGGCCCACGATTATCATCCCATTTGCTTAAATAAGGAAAGCATCAAGGGAAACAATTTGACTATGGCTTATTGTGGCATTATTGAACCCATAGCCCCATTGACTCGGTAAATCATACGATAGTCAGGGTGGTAAGCAGAACAGTTCTTTCAGAGGTACGGTAAAGAACACATCTCCGGCCATTGAATTCTCTTTTCTTTTCTATCAGCGTGGGAAAAAACTTTCTTCTTACAGAGGATGGTGCTATCCATTCTCAGTACTTCCAAAAGGGTAGCTTCACCTCGTCTCCCTTTGGGAAACATAAATTAACGGTATAATTATATGCAACTTTCTTTTTCGCCACACACACGTGGTTCGGAGGATCAAATCTTTGGTTGTGCGTCGTCCGACTTAGCTATGTCCCATCCCTCGGAGTTTATCAGTTGGTACCAAACTTTTTTGTGAGAAGTAAGACCTTGACCTGATCATCGGCTGACCATTGCAGGTCATTATATAGGCTCATCTGATTAAGCGTATCTATGCATTTGACGTAGCCGTTGCCGGTCGTGTGAATAAGCTATTTCTAACTTCCTCCGCTGAATATCAGCAAAACATGATGGAAGCAGCTTATCCGTGGCACTTCATTAATGTGTAGCGGACTATACGTAAGCGTCATCGAATTTAAGTTATAGGAAAACTGCCTGCAGTAACAAAAAAAGACCTCGTCAAAGAGAA
>MU899098.1:0-10597 GCA_036418205.1 Ostertagia ostertagi | reverse complement strand
TACTCTAGCTATAGTGAATGTTTTGGAAAATTGCTCATAGCAAAGCTCGCGACGACGCGCTTATCTTCAAAAAGCATCTACAAGTGCGTATAAAAGCACTTAAGTAACATCTTAAAGGTCGAAGTTCTCGCGTCCTTTCTAGAGCAGTTGCCTTAGAGCTAGCTCGTTCGCTAGCCTTCCCAGCTTTCCATGCTTGTTTAGCCTTCGATTTCAAGTTTCTCAGATACCTTGCCAAATTCGGTAGATTGGGTCAAGTTCCGTAGGGATTGCACCAAGTTGCATAGGTTATGTCAAGCTAACCTTAAGTTAAGTTGACTACTAGCTTTGTCATTGTAATTGTTGCTCGTTTACTTTACATCCCAAAGATACGTATGGAGTTTGCTGTTTGTAACCGCAACAGATATCCGCGTGGTACCGAAAGTTTTTGGCGAGCTTGCGAGCAGCCCCAGCTACTCCAGTAGAAATTTTCCGATGATTGCTTTATTTAGAACCTCCATTTTTCTTTGTCTGCTCACTATCGTGTCTTAATGTACTGCTGAATGTGTACTACATAACTATACAAACAACAGGTAGACGGACACTGAAGGCGGTGATCCTGCGTAACACATTGAGGACCGCCGTTCTGCGCGTACTGCTTAAACATTTTTCGTATTTTATTTCACTAATAAGCATTAATCCTTCAGCCTTTCCACCATCAGTAATGAAAAAATAGTTTTTCGTATCAAATAATGTACATGGACCGTTGTGGAACAGGAAAAAACGCCAAATAAATTAAGGAAAACTAGTCTGCTCTAAGTGAAGGTGTGGTATGACCTCATACCACACGGTAGTCGATGTGTTACGATTGCACACAGCGCACTCTCTAAGCGTGAAGTAAGGGCGCACATGCACAGTAGCTTCCTAACAAGACACTATACATATTGGTTGATCACAGCAGAACCTGACAAAGCGCGAAATACAGTCTAGTTAAACTAGTGTTGGCCTCTCGTCAAGTCGCCTAGTCTCCCAATCACACGTACGATCGACAGCTATGAACGCTTCATAAGTAATTTTCTGGCGGTGATATTCGTGACCGCAAAGCAATGATAAGCAGAATAATGAATAGCAAGCGTTTACAGGAGTGGTTCATTTCTAGTATGCAGTGGTGAAGCGAGCAGACCTTAAACGGTACGCACCATTTCTGAAATCACCTCACTGAATGCATGTACTGCACAAAAAATTCAGGAAAACAAAACTTCATTCAACAACAAGTACAATGTAAGTCATCGATCTGTACTAATGTTCCTTCTTACCGGTAGGGTGGGCTCGTAAACTGGAAGTCAAGAACCAAATCTGACAACTGTTTGAACTCTCAACAAGAATTGTTGACGCCATTGGCAAGATTGTTGAAACGGGATTGGAAGGGAAATCCTACAACGTGCCGAGCCTTTCCAAAACGATTTCTTGCATTATATAGGGCAAATGTCAAGGACATGGACACTGTGGCCTTTTTCGTGACAGAGCCTCGAACGGGTCGGCGGTTTCTACCAGTTCGGACGGGCACGCGGAAAGCCACGCGGCAGGATGGGCGGCGACCCGGATGGAACAAGGTTTCACGGGTTCTGTAATATAAGTCAACAAGTGAAAGCATGTTCAGATCGCGGATAAACTCTGCATGGTTCGGTTTTCATCCATCGGCGCGTACCCGGGCCGCGACTTGCCGCGTGCCTGTCAGCACGAGCCGAAAGTCCGTCGCCCCCTCTTAACGGGCCAAAACACATTGAGGCGATCACGTCCTGGGGGGGGGACTCAAGTGAGCAAATTACTGTGCTTGGAACCAAGCCCTAGGGAGGGGAAGGGAATCTTGAGGAAACATGTGAGCAGCTTATGTCACGAAAAGGACCTTATAAAAGCATCAGACATCACCGTCATTATGACATGATATTGAAATGACATCTTACTAACTAACTCTACCTCAAGTCTGTGTGACTTACCCCTCTCCTCTACAACCTCCATTCCACCTCTTGTTAGCACTGTAGCGCCATGTGGGATGCCCGAAAGTGTGCTTACGAGCCCCAAACGGAAATCGCGGCTCAATCGCGGTCACGGTCGCGGCCATACTGTGATGAGCGCGCGGCGCAGCACGTAATTACGACGCTGAGGCTCAATCGCGGTATTGGTACCGCGACATTCTCTAAAAAAAGGTTGCGAGTGATTCCTCTCATGGTCAGTGTGGCTTTCTCACTGTGGCGCCTTTTACATCCCCATATCCGCTCGGTTCGCTCAAGTCTAACCGGAAAGGGTTGCTGTGCCTGGTGGTTTAGTGGATAGCACTCGTGCTTCATACAGTTGAGGTCAAATGTTTTAATCCTCAGGCGTAGCTTTGCATTTTTTCAAGGCACCTCATAAGGGGCCAAAAAAATTATCTTTGGTTAGTTTGTTGATTTGCAACCCCATTTGGCACCTGGACGGCGGCTTTTGGCACTGTCATTCTCGTGCTATTAGGTTTTTGTTGTGAGAACATTTCACACAAAGTCTCATAAATCAACAAAATTTCGATATCTTAGTTAGATAATACAAGCAATTAATATGTAGTGTGTCCCAAAAGTTTTGAGAAAATCCATTTGGTTTATTAAACACAAAATTACAGCAATAAAACCGCTAGATCAATAATCAAGATGATTAAAAAGGCCTTTTTAGCCCACGACGTCCTTCCATCGAATGGGCAGTACCCTGATGCCCTTCTTTCATAAGGAAGAGGGGCGTTATGCGATCCTTTCATCTACTGCATGCTTGACCTCCTGACGGTTGTTGGATTTTTCCCTTTGGTGTAGGCCTGCAGGCTTCTGGAAGCATGGTGGTTGCAAGGGCTAAGGCCAGGTGGATATGAAGGGTGGGGTAACCAGATGATACCAAGTCTTTCCAGCCCCTCCGTCGTCGTCCTCGCATGGTATGGTCGAGCATTGTGCATCACAATGAAGACGTTTCCCTTGAAGTTCGGTGTGAAGTTGGTGTGAACTGGGGGCTCGAGACACCATCTCTCGCAGTTGTTCACAGAATACTCTTGCCGTCACCGCAGTACCCTCAGGTAAGATCTCGTAGTATATGCAGCCGGTGGAGCAAAAGAAGAATGATATCATCTCCTTCCTGGCGTGGGCGCTTCACTTGTAACGGTTGGGGCTTTACGCCCACTGGTAGCCATTGCAATTTCCTATGTGGGTTTCATACGACATCCACTTTTCATCCTGAGCGATATGAAGTCCGTCCAGTCGTCGTTCGCTTACGGTTCGAGAAGTTTCTGGACAACATCGACTCGCACTCGACGCTTGTGTTCAGTAAGGGAGTGGGGGATAACTCCAGGGAGCGCTGCACGAACGCGACTTCGGCGCAGAATCCCGTGAATGATGGAGCGGGAGTAGAAGTCGTGCTCTCTATTCTCTCAACATTTGAGAAGGATTGCTCCGTGCGGAGGCCGGAGTAGTATCGAGTATTGCAGGAAAGTGGATGCCCACTGTGAGGGGCTTTATCGAGCAAATCTCCCTCCAGTTGTGGCGAGTGACCACCTACTGCTTGTCACTTCAGAGGTCGCATCGTTGCCTATCGTCCACTATAATTTCTTTCGGGCTTGAGAGGGATAACGTCGAAAACTGTAACAGTTAAACAGAAGGCATCGGTAAGCGTACGCATTGTTCAATCAAAGTTAATTTCCTACCAATGACCGGGTATGATAGCATTCAGCAGAGAACACGATCTCTCTATCTTGCCTTTTCACCAGCCATCTATTTTATCGATCTGCTCTGTCGCACTCGCCCACAACATGCTTTCGAAATTTAGGACCAAAATTTTTTCAAAACTTTCAGTACACCCTGCCTAGTCCCTCACAAAGTGATCAAAACAGAACGGCTTTCCGCAGTGTGCACAGCAATTAAAGAAAGACTCATTACAGCCAATTCAACGAGAGCAAGACAGAAAGTTACAGAATCTAGGTGACCAAAATTGGGAATACACCAGAAACAAAAGCCGGATAATCGAGTCTCGTGCGTATACTGGAAAATTTATATCATGGGCAATTACATAAGATATAAAATGCTTGCAAATAGCAGCAATGGCACGAAGAAGTACACACCTAAAGGCCGAATCGAGCTGTGGCACCTGCAGGTATATTGGGGACCTTAACTTGTTTATTATATGTCAGAGCAGTCGAATCGATTCGTGGTCTTCAAAGGTGGTTTACGAGTCAACTATGAGAAGCGTCGTTTGTGACGAAATTTGAGAAGGTACACATGGTTGAATAAAGTTGGCCTATGAGCTTTACGTATTTTACTCGCTCGAGCCATCAGTTTAGCAGCTTGGAAGTGTCTCTTGGGACAGGAACACTCCATCAAATTCCCGCTGAAATATCACTCCGAAAGAGTAGAAGAGATCTGATTGATGTACAACACATCGGCAGCCTACGATACAAGTTATTCCTAAGCGGCTGTCCGCGAAAACAAGGGCATCGCTGTGAACGAATGTGTTGTAGCTGACACCGACTGTACCACCCTCTCTACTTTTTCCGAACCTCTCACGGCCAGCGTTACAAATCGAGCTTAGCCACCATATTTTTTCCATCGCTGGGAAAAACACACTAACGATGCGGTGCTCAAGTTCGCCTAAAAATTTAACTACGCATCTGTTTACCTTTCTTTACTTCTAAGATAAACTTTTGAGTCTCCCCAGCAAGGAGCTCTTTATCCTGGAAGCTTCTTCTGGAAATGAAAGTGATGACACGCCAAGAAACAATGCCGCAGCTTCTCTCAAAGTCCTGGATCCAGCCAGTGCTTGCCTTGAAATTCTTGATCAACGTTTCTTTATTGTTGATTTTCACTGCCATTTGATGAATGTCGCTGTCATGCAGTGTGATATCCGAATACAGTTTCGCCATCACCTCTGCTATCTCTTCTGCTTATCCATCAGCGTTCGAAGCTGGACGATACGATCAGCGTTAACACATTCCATACAAGTAGTCCATCGATGTAGTAGAAGGACAAACAAAAATTCAAAATAATTTGATAGCTCACGATCGCTTACTTTGTCACAACTTCGCTAGGTGATATTTCCTGGTGATAAAGCGAAACTTGTCGTTCATAGATGAGAAAGACTGACCCCCTTCTAAAAGGTGATCGGTAAATTGCGATTGGCTCGTCGGTCTGCTCTGCATACATTTCCATAACTTGAAGTGTTTGTCGAGGAATCGAAGCTCACATTCTCTTCATCAACTACTGCACAAAAGAGCCTTCTATCTCAGGGCTTAGTTTGCGATATTCCTCGTCATCCGAACTCCACAATTCGTCTTCTTGGTTTTGCTCATCATACGTTCCTTTGTGAGAATCGACGGTCAAGTTGTCATATGCAGCCTCTCGTGAGATGAACGCAAAACTATCCATTATTTTCTGCTCATTCCAGGATGGGTTGCGTGCTATATCACACACGAGATGAAGTCCTTTACAGATTCGCCAACATCAACTTTCATCGGTTTATCGGTTTTTCTATTACGCGACGCCAGATCACAAACACGGAGTTGGTCATATTGGGTTATGCAAGTTCAGAACTTCGACTGAACAAACTTCTGCCGAGCATTTTATTTCTTTTTGATCAGGAGTTCTTATTTGTTTCAAACTATCTCTCTAAATGTATATCTATGAGTTCTGTGTGTTAAATTCCATCACAATAAAAATCTTCAAAAAAATAAACACTAAAATAAGTTCCAGAGTCTGCCTTCAGGTGTCAAATGGGACGCAAATCAATAAAACTAAATGTGACATAAACATTTTGGGTTTGTGAGAGGAGCCTTGTAAAAATCCAAAGCCATGCCCAGGGATTTGAACATGTGACCTCACCTGTATGGAGGACGAGTGCTAACACACCATTAGGCCCACTGACCTAGGTTCTCCCCGCTTCGACTTGAGTGAACCAAGCGTTCTTGGAATTTAGAGGGAACCGTGAGAGAGCAGGCCGTGTGAAAAAAATCCCTCCTCACTTTTTTAAAGAATCGTTCCGCAAATCTGCGTCACAACACGAGTGTAGCGGACTATACCTCACTACATATGGCCAGACTGACCGATTGACCATTCCTTGTTAGTAAGTTTTGTGTAGCCGTAGATGTGTTACAACAATCATCCCATCCTACTTACTATAAAGCGCTTCGTCTGTCGTCTGTCGTCTGTCGTTCTGTATGTCTGTCACGAAATTCCCTAGCTCCTCGGGATCCGCCTGGAGGGACCGGGTCAAGTGTGGGATGGGTGGGCAAGGTCTCACGAAGTACAAAACACACATCAGCTAAGCGGAGCCCCGCCCACAGTGGGCGTGGCGTGCATCGAAATGAACTGTACTGACGACCAAGATTTCAATTTCAGTGACAAAACAACCTCGAAACTGGGCCAAAAAGTGGGTAAAGGTGTGCATTGGTAAGTCACATCGAATTAGGGAGACCCACCCCCGGTGGGCTCTAAAAAAGCAGTGCTTTATGAAAAATTTCATAACTCGGTTGGGAGAAAGCCTACAGAGCAGAAAAAAATTGGTGTAGGGGAGCAATGTCTAAGGTATTTCCAGCATACATGACGTGAGCGGAGGCCCGCCCACAATGGGCGGAGCGTGCCCTGAAGTGGACAGCATTTTCTACAAGTCCTCATAATTCGGCTCCGAGAAGTCTTAGAGAGCGGAAAAAGGTGGATAGAGGTCAGAGAACGACAGGAGGCTGAATGTCAGTGGTGGGCGTGGCGCGCACAAAAGTGGGCAGTGTTTGCTAACGGACTCACAACATGGTTCCCAGGAATCCCAGAAACCGGGAAAAAAGGGCGTACGAAAGGGAGGTCAACATCTACAGGGAGGTAAGCTGCACTAATATGGGCGGAGTTATCCACGAAACATTATAACTCGGTTCAAGAAGTCCTGGAGACCGGGAAAAAAGTGGGTCGAGTCTGACAACAAAGGGAAGTCAACTGCCATTGGTGGGTGGGGCGTGCACTAGGTGGGCGGAGTTTGCCGCGAACGTATAATTTGGTTCCATGGAATACCCGAGGCCGGAAAAAAGGGTCGGTCAACCGCTGCTGGTGGACGGGACACGCACTAGAGTGGGCGGAGTTTGCCAAAAAAAACTTCCTAATTCGGTTCCAACAAGTCCGGAGACGAGGAAAAAAGAGGCCAGAGGTCGGTGAGTTCCCGGTCAGACGTACACACTACACACACAACTGCTTAGCGGTCATATATGTATATGTAGTAGGATTCTGTGGACGGACACACATACACACATATATGTACAAACCGGCACATCAAGCTAGCCATTTCTGTAGTAGAAGAATTGTACTGAACCACTATACTTAGTTAGAGGAAGTTTGAGTTTAAATCTGAAAATCAGTCAAAGGCTTCATTCGTTCCAGATGAGTTTGCTGACTATAATACTATTCTCTACAAATGCTATGTTATCGATGTCAACGTTAATTGTATGTAAACAAAAGAAACCTAAAAAAATCTACAAACCTGGTCACATTCCTGAATTTGAGGTGAGTATCCTTATCAAGCAACCTATGACATTCTAGCAGATCTAGTGTTATTCAGAACCCTGAGAACGAGGAATCAGATACCTACTATGGGCTGAACAGCTCAAGGCTATTCCCAGATCGCGAAAAAGGACGAGTGAATAAATCTGCCACAGAGGATGGGGCAAGGGAAAAGGCTGAAGGTAACCCTACTTAGAACTATTCAGCGTTAATAATAGGTGAGCTGAGCAATTCTGCTGCGTACAATCAACGCCAATCACGCATTAAGAAATTGTTAGGTCAGCGGCCCGGGAGTTAGCTCAAGGGGAAGCATTAGGGTTTGAAAAGGTCTGATCATGAGAGGATATAGTTTCAGCGCGCGATCTGCCCGCTGCAACGAATGTAGCCCGCGGTTTGCGCAATGAGTGACAGTGGGGAAATAAAGATTGCAACGGCGCTAAGGCTGACTCAGCGCGCTGCACTTCCTTCGTTCTCTCGGACTAGTGTAGCACTTTATGACATGATCGAAGCAACTCGTGGGAAATAAAAACGAAAAAAAACGAATTTAAAGGGGGAAGAAAGATATAGTGGGAACCAGGGTGAATAACGGTCGAGGAAATCCTCGACAGGGGGTCGTATTTGCTCCGATGAGAGTTGGGAGGGGGTCGTAATCAAAAGGTTCATCAACGGACACAACGGTGCTGCTGCCACTTATTTGCTGTCATCATTACTTTCACAAGTGTTGTAGTTAGCCTAATGCAAATAATATCTTACACTGTCTGGAATTAAAATTAAATGGAAAGTGGTTGTTGGTTTGGTTCGTAGTGATCAGTATGGCATAGGAAGGCAACGCGTCCTGCAAAAGAATCGTAGGGAAAGGGCAGCGAGTATCTACTCTAGAATGATGTACATGCTTCGAGAACTTAGTGGAGGAACAGCATCTTGGTAGAAAGTTCAAAACAGGCAGATTCGCAGCCTTCTTGGCATCATCAGATCCTGCAACCGCAAGCGTGTCATTCATCAGAACGGGTTGGAAAGGAAGCGATTTGAATAAAGGAATGATCAGACATCACTATGACCACAAGAGTTATCCTAATTAGTTAATACTGGAAATATCTTTTGGTGTGCTTAAGCAAGTCGTCACTAGGACAAAACACCTTCCCAATGACTCCGAGTGGGGTCACTGCATGGCGCATACAAGAACGGAATGGATCCTGCGCCAAGTGCATCATTTTCAATTTACTCCATCGAACTGACGTGTACAGAAGTATTTTGAAGGTGTTCAAAGAAGTTCCCTACTACGGCGAGGGAGTAATAGAGTTTTCGAGTGGCTTCGAAAATTTCCTTGACATTTCCTCGACGCAGATTTCTCGCGAACTAGAAAGCGTTCGAAACAACTGGAGCACCTATCAGAAAGCGTAAATCTTCTACTTTACAACGCTTTCCTCCGATTTTCAAAGCATTGCCAATGAAGACAGCTACTGTCTTCCAAAGAGTGGGAACTCGCATGTAAATTTCAATTTCCTCGACAATTTCTCGACGTCTCCCACTCTCGAGAATAGGCGTGCTTAGAAAAACGCTCAGCACAATTTAGAAACTAGAAGTCTTGTGCATTCAAAAGCTGCCTTCACTTTCTGAAATGGTTATCAATGAAGAAAGTTATAGTCCTTTAAATAGGGGGTACATTTGACGATTTTTCCAACTAGCGCGCTCTAGGCACAGCGCGCGACGCGATCGCGGGTAGTTAGCGCCGCTATACTGGAGCGCGAGACTGTTCAACTGTGTAGGGGCAGTACCTCCTTCAATGTTCTACTTTCCGGCCAATGTGGCAAAGGGTTAAATGTCTTTAAAGGAAAGAAGGAGAACCTAATCTGAGCAGAATTGAATCTAGCATTTGGATCAAGCCGCATTTGCGTGGCAGCGGCGCTGCGTCCCTCTCGCACATCTGAAACTAGCATTTTTTGATATGAAACCGGATGTGCAGAGGACAAAAAGGGGTCGTATCAGAGTCCATGTTTCGGAGGGGGGTCGTAAAGAGGCGGTTATTTCCTCGACACGATTTTCACCCTGGTGGGAACCCCCTATCTGACGAAGTCCTTCCAGCGCTATGTGTAGCGAATGATTGCCAGCTTCGTTAAAATACAGTACCGTGCCTGCATACAAAGCCATTTGCGACGTCTTTTTCGCGTATTTAGTTCCACATATCCTGACCCACATTCTAAACGGTAATGAAGAGAATGAGAATCTCTAGTTATCGCGCAAAGCTGAAGTAGATCAGCTGCGCCACAGCGGTTGCTACTTTTTGAACCACATTGGGCAGTTCCGGTGTTCACAAATGCTTTCCACTATGTTCAAATGGATCTGTTTTTCTCTTCTATCAGATACCCTGCCCTCAGCAGATACTCAGCAGTTTCAATGAATTCATTGTGTAGGACCTCGACAATTGTGAAAAGTTTCTAGAACAACAGTTTCAACTCTTTTTCAGGGACTGTTCCCGTTTCGCACACTCCTAGAAGTGACCTACTTGAAGCTGCTGCGGATCAAAAGAAGAAAGCTTAATTTGTTCCCATAACATTGTAGTAATGAAACCGTCAATGCACGTGATTGAAAAAATAAGTAACAAAAACACGTTTATACTCCAGCGCTTTGTTGATCTCTGTTAGTATGCTTCACACATTTTATCCCTAAGAAATGTTGCAACATAGACTCCCATTGAGAAACTTCCAACTCTTCCTGTAACGAGTAAAAATTTGAAAAAAGAGGGGAAAACGTGCATGATTCCGTTGAATTCCTCGTTATAGTTTGCTGTCCATAGAACAAGTATCGAAGGGCGTATACTCGATCTCGAATTGAGGCAAACGACCCCATCATCGTGAAGTGTTTTCGCCAACGTGTCCGCATTTTCAAGTGAATCCGCGACATCATATGCGCTCGAAACAAACCTTCCTTCCACGAATGTCATACTGTCGCTCAAGATTCCATCAACTCCTTGAATTCTCTCTGTTTTTCATAGTTCTGCATTCGTTTTCTTGCAAATCACTTACGAGTGCAAATTTTGAGGCTTTCCAACTCTATGGTGCTGTATGATTTCGCTGATGTGC
>MU899094.1:0-12684 GCA_036418205.1 Ostertagia ostertagi | reverse complement strand
CTAAAATCTATGATTTCGAATCAGAAAATCGTAATTTTTCTATATTTTCCTTCAAAAGCTAACCCGATCCTAGCACAGAACACGGCGCATCATTAACAAAAAGAAAGTGACTCTTCAAACTGTTTTGGAGTGCAGAACTTGTTTTTTTTTTGAAAAGTTCCAATCTTACCATCAATTCCCCAACTCAGGAGGTTACCTATGGGCATGGCGTTATCTGCGGGCATTAATTTCAATTTTTTTCAATCCATGTGGTAGGAAAAATAAAACTATTCATTTAGTTTAGCATGGGAACAAAGTCAATAAAATCTGTAACCTTCCCATCAATAGTTTAATATCTTCCAGAAATCCGTACATGGCGTATCCCAAAACGAATAGTAGTTCGATTTTTTCTGCATAAATTAACACTTTTGAACAATTATAGGTGTTTCTAGAGGTTAGCTCAACAGTTGAGCCCAGTTTAGCAAATAAAACTCTGAAGCATTCATTTTTACACTCTGGTAAGGAAAATCTTCTTAAAAATTGTTGAATCTTACAATTTCAATTCTCATTCGTTATCAGCAATGAGTTTAGACTCCAGTCTAGTAAATACATCTCGGAACAGATCAAAATCAAAGAAATGAAACCCAGAATTTCTCAGTCAGCCTCCCCTTGCAAATTTCAGGATTTTCCTCCCCAGTATAGGCAGGGAAGACTTGAACTGAGCCACTGAGCCCAAAAAACTAGGATTTCGAACTAGGAAATCCCAGATTCTTCGTATTTGTCTCTAAAATCTTTCCACCTTTAAACAGTAAAGCAGTTTGATACTTTTTGCCTTTTTAATACCAGAAAAAGCTCTCAAGACTCTCAAGACCTAACCTACAAAAGAATGAATGCATGAAAATATTTCCCGTTTCACAGCGCCTTCTCTGTACCGAAGAGAAGAACGCATCTTTTGCGGAAGACTGTGGGAAAACATTTTTAGATTGTTCTTTTTGTAACATATTTTCTACTTTTGGCTAAATAAAGCACAGTACCCCCTAATAATTTTTTGTGGGCGGAGCCTGAACGCAGGTAAGCAAGAAGCACTGGAGCTCCTACAATGAATCCATTCGTGTTAACCAGCGCCACCGAACTGGTCACTTTAGTTTTTTTTGCTCTCCACTCTCTGCTCTAGAACTCAGCTCTTTCGTCCGAAGGATCTTTTCTACATCTCGTCACCGTAAGGATTAGTGAGTCTTTAATCTCAGTCAGCTACCACTAACTCTTTAAGCTTTTGATATACCTTCTAGTTTAATCTCTTATTTTCTCCAAACAATCGAAATCTAAACAAAAAATCACTTATTTTTTGAAGAAAACTAATCAACTAATTAACAATAAACATATTTACAATAGGGTCACCTCAACAACCCATAACGATCGATAGATACGCCACGTATTCCTACTCCGCAAGCAATTAGCCTGCCAATACTATTCTACGCTGTTAATCCTACCCGTAAATAACTTTAGATAGTTCACATTCAAGCCTCAACTGAGCGCTTGCCCCACTGCATTCAAGACAACTTCTGAAACTTAGTGGAGCAACAACGCATCGTAGACGTTCCAATGGAAACCAGTCACGACGTTGCTAATAATCTAGAATCACTATTTGATAGCCTCTGCCTATCATCTTATGCTAGTAGACTCCCCACCTTTTCCGGTGAGGGAATGGGAATTGGTTTTATGGATTTCATAGCTCAGTTTCGTGAAATAACTAATATCATGGGACTGTCCGAATCCAAGATGGCTTGTCTTCTCCCAGCTCATCTCAAGGGAGTTGCAAAAGCAGTTTTTGACAACATTTCGCACGCAGAAAAACTAGATTGGCATACTGCTGTGACCAAACTTAAGGAACATTTTACCACCGATCATTTCTTAGACATAGCTAGGGCTAAAATTATGAATATGCGTATGGATCCAGGAGAATCTCCAATTGTCTTTTCATTCAGAGTGAAAAGATTGATATTGGATGCGTACCCTCATTCTGACCTAGTCGAACAGCGCAAATTTCTCCAAACCATAATATTCACTAATGGATTATCCTATAAAATTAAGCAAAATTTGAAGCTGCTCGGTTCACTATCTCATAACTATGAGACATTAGTACGCGATACGGAGCGAATGTATGATATCACTACTAGAACAAGTTCGTATCAGGAGAAGATGTACTAATAGCGAAAATCGATAGAGCTATCGACGTAATTGTTTCCAATAGATCCCAGCAACTTCTTCACATGTAATTTTCGTAATCCAGAACCCAGTAACAATCGCAATTTCAAATCTGAGACATTTTAAGAATTTCGATAGCTTACAAAATCAAACTGAAACAAGTAAGTTACAAGGTCTCCCATATAATAAAGTAAATTTTATTCATACTTAAACTTATTTCGGACTCAAGATTCGATTAGTTTGCCGTCTTGCTGATAACAGGAATTCAATACATGAAATCTGTGCATTTCTAGTCAAAACAATGTCTTTAAGATAATCAAAGTCTTTGGCAGGTGTTGTCATCAAATTCAAGTAGAAACAAAACCCGATATTGATTCATACCACGCATGCAAGACAGTCTAGACCTTGTCAGTGGAACAATATAGGTTCTCGATTTCGAGTATGGGTTTTTCCAAATGCCTTTATGGAGAAACATAAAGTTACACGAGTTTCTTTTATGTTTTTGGAACATACCAGTTACGATAATGCTGAAGGGTAGAAAGATGCCCCAACCGCTTTCAGAGAGCGGGGGAAAGCCTAACGAGACATACTCGAAATCACTCTACATAGCAATTTTGATGATCCCAGTACAAGTCATTGAATGACACCCTGTTGATCTATATAAAGGTTCCTTTCATCGTAAAAAATTTCAGGAATGAAATTACACTCGGAAGATGTTCAATCCTTCCAATCGAGATAAAATATCGATGAGTTCTCAAGCCCCAGTAGTGAAAGTACTTGTCCCAACCTGATCAAGTGGCCACTATCCCCTCGCATCACTCCCCCCACAAGTCCAAAAGACTCAAAAGCGTAAAGTCATTTTTAGAGCAGCATAACACATTTTCGCCATATCTACAGCGCTATTCCAATGTGGCTGCTCGCCTAGTAGTCTGTTAGTTTAAGAAACGGCATCCGTATAACCCGATTCTGACATACAGGTATTTCGCGTTTAAAAACCCTCATGGAAGCGCATGTATCTTCTGGCATCACATGGAACAATATAGTCCATGATTTTCCTGAGCATTTCGTCTTTCCCTTGGACGATCTCCCGATCGACGTTGGCTTATAATCAACTGTGGAAATTGGAAAGAATACCGGCCGAAAGTCGTTATATCACAAAACGACTACTCAGGTATCTCCAGCGAACATTTCCATTGAAGATTTGGTTCTACTCTACGACGACATTGTTCGCCTTACACTAACAAATCAATGGAAAAGTCCGCATATGGTTGGAATAACCTTTGTTAGTTGCCCCGCATGACCGTTCTTCATATTCGCTTTGAAAATTACGTTTTTTTTACGTCCTTTCCCTGTCGAATAATATTTCCACCCAAAACACACTTGCAATTGTAATTTTCAAAATAAGGAAAAGTCATACGACAAAGAATAAATTTTAAAGACGACGGTTCCGTCATCTTCAGAAAAACATGTTTTAGAGCAATAACATGAACAGCTACTGGAGAACTAGCTGTTAACTCGAAACAGTTAGCTCTCTTTGGTCAGTTTAACTTCACTTTTATTAGCCGCAACTTCGCGAAATATAAAAATCTGAATTTGCGGCTCTAAGTTAAAAAAAAAACATTTAACTCATTAGTATTTCAAAACCACGCCCTTATACTAGTCGCTATAATTCGTTTAAAAAGACTAGTATTCGTATGTGTATCATTTATTACATGTTTTATCCTGGTCAACAATCATAAGATTGTACTAAAAACCATGGCTTGTAATAACAGTTACTGTTCCTTGCTTTGATATACTATGATTTGATACTCTCACAAATTATAATATATATTATATACCAAAACTCTCAAAAGAACAGACTAATCATTTTGCATTAATAGGTTTTAAATACTCGAGAAATTATATATACCCATAGACTATAGATTGATTTTTCAAATATAATACCGAACGCAATAATTAGTCTCTAGATTACATTACAGTGTGTAAGAATAACTCGTAGATAGAAAGTTCCGTTGTTGTATCTGATTCTTTTTCATCATTCTCATCACAATGTTCTATTATACCCTTTACAACAAGGAACCGATTGCTCGGTCTTATCCAATACCTTGTTGTAAACCTACAAAGCTCGAGGACGAGCTAATTTTGGAGGAGTGAGTGAGCACCGCTTCGGAAGCGGTTATTTGGCATTCCATTTCCTTTTCTGTTCTACTTCAATAGTTGTGGCTCTCTTCCCATTCAATCGTGCTATGACCTATTTCTTCCAATGTTGTGGTATTACACGCTGTTGTGAGTGATGGTATGGTCATCACTAAATGGTTCTCTGATCTCACCTGCATTTATTTATACCTTGTCATTTCGACCCTTCAACATGTGTCGTTCTCAAAGTTAACTCGGAGGACACTGGAATGGAAAGATGCTTAGAGCTCGAGGACGAGCTCACTGTAAGGAACGGAGATGTCGGGTCCGTGTCGTCGTTGGAGAGGCGTGCTCAGGATTACGGTATCTGAGCAACTGCCATCGGTCGTTCCTCACACGGAGGACAGTACTTAAGGAGAGGTCACCAGCCAACGGGCAGTCGTCGGTCGTCAGTCGTCAGCCGGCACTCACTCCCCCTTCCCCCTTTCTCACCCTTTTCTCTTCTATCATTAATAAGTAATAAAGATGTATAGTCCAAATGTTATGTATTCCCCAAAATACCGCTACACACTTCAGATAAGTCATGCCAACCTATAATTCGTAACTGCTTGAATCAAGTCAGAAAAAAAAGAGCAAAAACGGGACAACTTAGCGGGAACTATCCTTCACTAATTGCAATTTTCATTTGCATTTCCGTTGAAGAGCTGCATGAACTAGTCAACCATCTTTCCGAGAACGATAAAAAAAAGAGCTTCTAATTACGTGGACTGGGGCATCTCATGAGAACTGACCGATTTTGTCCTAAAAGACCGCAGTTACAAAACATCAAATGTATGTTTTGATAATAGGGCCTAAAAAGCGGTTCCATTACGCTCGCAAAAAATTAGATTTTCCGTGAAATTTTCTTATCCACTCATAATGATCACTGAATATTAACGAGAATACCTCAAGGGCTCCCCCTACTTTCTCCACGATTTGAGGCGCCCGCATTGCGGATGCCTATGTCGTCAAGTGCAACGTAGATTGTGTGCGCGCGCCGATGATGCATCTCATTTGACGCGCTGTCCCGATTACGGTAACATCAGCCTAATCCTGAAGTACTACATTTTACTCCCTAGCATAGCCCTGCGTTCTAACGTCCAGACATTAGAGGATGTGCTACCGCACTGATACGCACCATCTTTTCCCTGAGGGTTCACTGTCTAAAACTGTCAGCAGGATGAAAACCGCCCTCGAAGCTTCCTTTTATACAACTGTGATGACCCTTCGGCTAGACAATAGGCAGCGCGCATTCTATGTTCGTCTGCGCTCCTTCACCGCGATAGCGATAACAACAGGAACAATCCGTGAGTCAGGCATCGTGGCTAGGCAGGTGGGAGAGGGGCGCAGGATAAAGCGTGTTACTAATGTGAGTGAAAAGTTGAGGTTGCGAGGCTACTATATGTCACAATATCTCAGTTAGGCCGATGTCAGACTTTGCGAATCGCGCGATTCGCAAAGTCTGACATCGGCCTAGAGGGCCAAAAAGCATCATTTAGGGCAGATTGCATTGTTATCACGACCCCCGTAGAGAGTGAGTATTGGGTCAAAAAATAATTTTCGCTGAAACTTCGGCTATGGGGTTATCGAGGGCCCTGATCACGAATATGATATCCATTTTTGGCGCTGGCGCCAGGTGCGCCACGACTGATTCCCACTAAATTCGCTGTAAACTTCTGTATAGGGGTTATTTGGGGTCCTGATTACGAATATGACATTCGTTTTTGTTGTTAGCGCTATTCGGCGCCTATTTCCTGCTCGTCTGCGCCCTCGCACTAATTAGATCGCAATCAGGACTAAGCCTTTGAATAGTGGAGGGCTCCAAAGTGAGTAGGGCACTCCCCTGTGGTCTAACACACTCCAACTTTTGCCACACGCGGTGCGTGGTTTACCCTTCCGGAGATCAGCCCCTCCCTTAAGGCTCAGTCTAGGCGCTACACCACGGACAAGCCTAGAAAATCAGAAAATATGCGTTAAACAACACGAATGTCAAAAACCGAGTGTCATATTCGTGATCAGGGCCCCAAATAACCCCTATTCAGAAGTTTACAGCGAATTTTGGTGATAATCAGTAGTGGCGCCAGCTGGCGCCAAAAATGGATCATATTCGTGATCAGGACCCTCGATAACCCCCATAGCAAAAGTTTCAGCGAAAATTATTTTTTGACCCAATCCTGGGGTTGTAAATGTGCAAAGAGCCAAACAGGATCTGACGCTTAGACCTCCTACCCTCGGACTCTAATAGACCTCGAGAATCAATTCGCACGTAGAAACATGCTTATCGGCTCAGTTTCTGCCAGTTTTTCTTTTTCTCTACTCGTTGTAAGATTAGCTGTAGTGTGTGCCGGCCACAACGACACGGCGCAAATAACGCCTAATAAAGGTTTGGTTCAGCAGTGCATAACGTTTTGGATATTTTAAGCCCATTCTATCTAGTCTAGTTTAAGTTTATCAAAGTGTCAGCTTATCCCCTTCTCTACTGATGCACGTCATGGTTCTGACTCTGATCAGAAACTTTCGAAGTTTTGTTTTTCCTACCCTGGAGTCTGTACAAAAAATGCAGGTCGGGTTTTACGGCAAGATGTCCACTTTTTAGTCTAGTTCATTGTGGAAACAGGCGCTCATCCAGTAAGGGGGGGGGGGCATGAAGCCTGGAAACATTTGATTCTGACGCTTCCTTTGGCGTTGTTGGAAAAATGGGTTAGATTCAAGAGCGGTTAGGAGTGAGTTTAGCGAAACGAAAGAAATACTCCTACTCCGAGGGCTAGTCTATACAGTGTTTCCCCAAAGTATAGGGACACTCGGTTCTTCTGCAATGTTTCTGAATTGGGTGAATGTGAAACCAATTTGTCACTGCTCTACTTACCACACTTGTTCTACAGTGCCATGCCACGAGGAATGCACCTACACGACTTTGAGAAAGGCCAAATTCGGGTTACAAGGATATGGGACTCAGCCACCGCAGCATTTCAAGGAAATTAGGACGATCAGTCAACTTGGTGAGCAAATTCTGCAACAACATCGACTCCCTACGGTACGGGAAAAAGGAGTGGGAGACTTAGGAAAGCAAATTCAAGAAGGCAGAAGCGCTGATTCTCAATGGTGCGTCCAATTCCGCATAGGGTGTGTGGCGTCTAAGCAAGAAGTAGCACACGATGTGTCAAAAAGGACTCTTCGTCGTGTGCTCAGACCATGTCCCCACATCATTCAAGGACAGTTTTCGACTGACCCTTGTTTGACGAGTGCGCATAATGGAGCACGATTCGCTAAGGAACACGTAAGCTGGACTCATCAATGGGATGAGGCACTGGCGATTTCCGCATGTAATATCATATCATACACTGTGGTATTCCAAGTGATTTTTTCGGATGAAAAGAAGTTTTATTGGGATGGACCCGATGGCCGCCTGGCAAACCATTGCCAGCCCGATGTGAGAAAAGCCACGCGGCGCAATGGGCCTCGGGGGGGGGGGGGGGGGCAGTCGCCGCGCGCGCTCGTGCGGCAACAGGAAATTCGTGAGCCAGGGGAGTGTAGCCGATTCAGGGGGTAGGGGGCAGGGTCAACCTACGTTGTGGGGTGTGGGTACTTAGGACAGAACGCGACTTTTTCGCTCTTCGCAACGCGACATCGCGCGGCAGGCTGGCGCACCCGCAGCGAAAACAACTACGGTATGGAAGAACGCGCGATTGGAGCAGCTTTTTTTGCATGCGTGAATTTGTAAGTTTCTGATTCCTTACTTGCCCGCGCTCACACCCATTGTATTGATAATGCGGTGAATCACTAATTCTGTCTGTTTCACTCCCCTCCCCTAAGCTTAGTCGTAGGCGCTGTAGGTGAGAAAGCTTAGAAAAGCAGAAAGTATGCGTTAAACAGCACGAATGTGAAAAATGAGTGTCATATTCATGATCAGGGCCCCAAATAACCCCTATGCAGAAGTTTACAGTCGTCTCATCAAACGTCCATCAACCATTCCTCTTCCAGGTTCTCCAGAAGCTCTACCATCCATCTCTGCAAAAATAACCTACCTCCCTCTTCACTGCTAGTTAGCGGTCCACTTCTGGTTACCATTTCCTCGTTCATTATCAAATCCATGGCTATTAAGCTTCAAACTCCTTGTCGCAATCAAAGCCGACACAAATATCGTGCTCCAATCGCGCGTTCTTCCATACCGTAGTTGTTTTCGCTGCGGGTGCGCCAGCCTGCCGCGCGATGTCGCGTTGCGAAGAGCGAAAAAGTCGCGTTCTGTCCTAAGTACCCACACCCGTTCTACTCTTCGTATAGCATACATTATACGACCGCCCCCCCTTCAGGCGGGGGTTTGATCACGGGACCCCCCCCCCCTTTGGTATGTAACACTTGTGTAGAGACAGTGTTTACCATCAATATTTATTTCTACGTAAGTCATTAAAGATGAAACTTTAGCAAAATCCACGACAGAAATTCATCGCTGCTTGCAAACACGAAAAAATGAGATGCATTCAAAGATATCCGTGTACTCCAAAGGGTTACCAAACTAGGAGATGAAATAAGCTGAACCAGTGACCGTAATATTGACAATATTACCTGATAAAAACTTATGAGAAGTCAGAAAAAATTATCGCTCCAATTGAAATACTGAAATCCTTCACGTTCTTCAATTGCAACACAATTTTTACACCCCTCTTTCTAAGGCTATAACTTCCTTCATATTCGAGCTTCAGCGCCGAAGTGATTTGATTTGGAAAATTCAAATTATTCTCTCTCCAACCATAGGTAAAAATTCTTCGAAAGTTAATTTAATAAAAATTTAGTACGTTGTTACTTTTTTCTGTGCAAAGCGACTTTTTGACCTTCAAATGATCATAACTTCTTTCAAAGTCACTCATTTGGGAAGCTGAACACGTATAATAAACTACAGGATTCAAGCTTTCTAAGGAGCACCCAAGCGTTCCTGAAAGATCAGTAGTTCAAAAATTAGTCCCGTTGTTACTTTTTTGGGGGTTTGCGTTACTATTTTTTTGGAACCGCGACTTTTTGACCTTCAAACGATCATAACTTCCTTCAAAGTCATTCATTTGGGAAGCTGAACACGGTGTAATCCGTAAGGCATGAACTTGTGTTGGTATCACGCACGCTTGACGACTTCATCGGGCTACAGAGGAACATCCTCACAAAATCGCTTTCTGGTGCGCGTACGATGCAGCATGTTGAATTCGGTGAAGTTCAAATGTCCATGCGAAAGAACGGCCGCGGTTATGGTGTGAGTGCCTCAAAGTCAATGGAGTGGTCTAAAGAAAGAAAACAGTCATTCATTCCCGGTTAGGGCTAGGCGCATAATCTCGTGACATTGTAAGCGGTAGAGAATATGATGCGGGCATCTAGCTCGACTTTTAGCGGCGCAGACTGTGGACAGCTGGAGAACCGAGAACAGCGGGCTGAAAATGCGTAAAGGGAGGATTGGGAGCGGATTTTGCCGATGGACCGAGTCATCAAGTTCTCCAAGAGCATTGTTATTTTGCTTAATGTTGATTGTTGTTGGTTGGAGATTGCATCAAGTATATTGCGCAGGAAGTTTGGTGGCCGATGTCTACCTATACTTCTGGATCGCCATGATTTTAGAAAAAAGTTGCAAAATAACTCCCAAGATTTTTTTTCTTTTCTATTTTACCAATATATTCGTCACAATGCATTGTTGGTACAAATTTGGATAGAAATCATCCGCTTATCAAGGAGATATTAGAGGAAACTGAAGAAGGCGGGCCTGATACTTTGGGCTTGTGCAGAATGGTCACTCGAGCTACTAGCTAGGGGGAGGCGGACCGAAATATCGATGGAGGAGGGAGTCTCGGGATACCCTTGCTGCATCTAGTACGATCGGGGGACCTTAGCTTGGAGCGTTCCTGTCGAATCTTGACGTGTGTTATGTGGCTGGAATGTGCTAGAATTGATAACACGTTCCGTTATGTATACTTGACCAAGGGGTCGGTAAGTTAGAAGTGTGACTTTTGCCGCGTGTCGCTTAGGCCGATGTCATAGTTTGCGAATCGAGCGATTCGCTAGCGAATCGCTGGATCCGAGCGTTGCGCCAGCGAATCGAACGTTGCACCAGCGAATCGAACTTTGCGCCAGCGAGTCGAACGATGTACCAGCGAGTCGAACTAGGTACCAGCGACTCAATAGTGGCGGGACCCAACGTTTAAAGGAAGCCCGCCACTTTCAAACAGTGTCACGTGACAGTGGACGCTGTTTGAAAGTGGCGGGACTTTGCAGTGGACACTGTTTGAAAGTGGCGGGGTTTCCCTTAAACGTTGGGGTCCCGCCACTATTGAGTCGCTGGTACCTAGTTCGACTCGCTGGTACATCGTTCGACTCGCTGGCGCAAAGTTCGATTCGCTGGTGCAACGTTCGATTCGCTGGCGCAACGCTCGGATCCGAGCGATTCGCTTACGCGAACGGTCGCTCGGATGCGCCAAGACGATCAGTGAGCGGACCTGGAGTTCCCGGAGCGAAAAATGTTTCGCGCGCGAAACGCGAAAAAGTCGCTTTTTGTCCTAGTAAACCACACCCACTTGACAAAAGGTCCAATTCTCAGCTCTTCCGAGCGTACCCTTCCTTTTGAGTGGATTAAAAAATGTTTACCCGATTCGGAGAATGATGTTTCCAGTCCATATGCTTTTATGATGTTTAATCGTTTTAGAAAATGCCTCCATATGAAGTCTCACTGATCACGCGGTCTCTATCGAAGGTGAGAATTAATCGTCGATTAAAACCAGGTGTTGTCAGCTATTTAGCGAATTGGCGATTGAAAATGGGGGAAAAATGAAAGAAATCAGCATAATCGCGGGTGATGTCGCGATCTTGCGCATTCCTTCTGCGTAAGATCACAGAGAAGTGGCTTACTCACTTTGGAGTCCTCACTCTCCAAAGGCTTAGTCCTGATTGCGATCTAATTAGTGCGAGGGCGCAGACGAGCAGGAAATAGGCGCCGAATAGCGCCAACAACAAAAACGAATGTCATATTCGTAATCAGGGCCCCAAATAACCCCTATACAGAAGTTTACAGCGAATTTGGTGGTCATTCGTGGCGCCACCTGGCGCCAATTTGGCGCCAGCGCAAAAAAGCTGATGTCATATTTGTGATCAAAGCCCTCGATAATCCCGATGGGGGAAGTTTCAGCAAAAAATTGACCCATTTTATTCCTGCTGAGGTTGTGGTAGTGCAATAGTGCTGGGGTGTGTGGATGAAATACTCCGGCAGATATCAGCAAAGCGTGTGGAAGCAGCTTATCCGCGCAACTTCTATCAAGTGCGGTGGCTGCCACGTCATTTCCGGTGACACGCCCAATCAGACTTCGAGATATCGACTGTATGTTCCCCGGGAGAGGGAACCCTCCCTTGTAAGGTATGCTTACAGGAGAGGGAACCCTCCCTTGTAAGGTATGCTCTCCCCGGAAACTCACGGGAAAGGCCACACTCACCGGTTCTCGGGGATATCTCCCCGGTTGCCATGCAATCGAGAACATATCCCCGTGATTGACATGCAGGCGTGGAGACATCCCCAAGAACCGGGCTGTCAATTGCCGAAATTCCCCGCCTAGAGAGTTTTTGTAGGAAGAGATGACCATTAGACCGACGTCATAGTGCGACGAGCCAGGCGACGATCGCGATCGCCTCACATCGCTGTGGTCCGTCGCCCGACTCATGAGCTCGGTCTTACCGGGGAGGGTGCCTCTCCTTTGGGGGAAGCAATACCTTTACGTGCCCCATTATTTTGAGATGGAGTATTCTCCTACTTCAAAAGAAAATGAATATATTATACCGTAGTGCTTTATAATATTGTTCTTTCGTCATTGGATCAATGCGCGTATTCTTTGAATGTTCAGGCAGATCTTGTGAAAACGTTAGTAAGAGCTGGAAAGACGTTGCTGAATCACGGGGCTGTGATTGAGGGCGTTGAATCTCTTGGATATCGTGATTTGCCGTACAAACGAACTGCAAAGCAGACCCATGAGCCCATTTATGCTTCCAAGTTTGTTTTTCAAACCTATTTTAGATATCACGTTTTCTCCGAGCCTGGTCTTCATTTGTTACGACGTTGAAACACCGGTACCTTTTAGTTTCTTTCTTTTCCGCACGCATATGTCTACAAAAGCAAGAGAAACTACCAAATCGATCTTCATGCATGATCTCGACATGGTAAATATCGCTCTGAATTATATTTTGGAGTAGCGGTGAAATAAGGGTAACGAAGCTGGAAATGGCTTTCCTGTTTTTCTAGGTCCATGTTGCGGTTGTTCCTGTAACTCCACCTACTCCTGTAAAATGTAATCTTGAAGAAATTTTGAA
>MU899081.1:0-13828 GCA_036418205.1 Ostertagia ostertagi | reverse complement strand
ACTGCCTTGGAGTGAAGTTTCGGACCTGTACAAACGACCACCTGCATTTTGAAGGGCGCCGATGAAGATAATATCGAAAACAACTCAAAATTCGCTCAAAATTGAAGCACTGTACGTGGTACTGCTGAAGAAAGTGTAGAGGTTTCATAGGCGTCGTCGGCACTGCACTAGCGCGAGTTAGGTAGCGAGGTGGGATGCATGGTGGACTGGGGTTGGCACGACTTTGTGGATCGAGTCCGCTCCTGGGCTGGTTTTTGCATTTTTGATAATCACCTCCAAATTGGCGCCAAATTGCTTCAGCGTCAAAATTAACGCTATATTCTCATTCAGGACCGTCAGTAGCCCTTGCAAATGGGTTTTCTACCAAAATTGGAAGAAAAAGTTCGCAGCGCCAAACTGGCGCCAAATGGCGCCGACGTCAAAAACGAACGCCATAATCGTGTACAGGACCCTGATCTACCCCCACATGCCAAATTTCAGGAAAAATCTAGGTTTTGACCTAACTTCGAAAAAGAGGGTGGCCATGGGCTACAGGTATGACGACCTGTAGCCGAGCGACTTGAATACGAGTGCGGCGCCGAAATCAAGCGCAATGCCTTGTCGGCTCACGGGAACTAAAGTTCGGTTTCATAGGGAACATCTTCCATCATGTCGCAGTCCTTGAAATCGCTCCATCTATGGACACGCAGCCTTGCGAGTGGAGGAGCCGTGGACCCAATTACCACGTCTTGATGAAGGGGAGAATCTGCCGACTTCAAAATCATGGTGCCCTGTTGCCCATTACCAGCCTGGGTGTCTCCCATTGTCCATTTAGCAGTGATACTTCTCGTTATTTGAGAAGGATAACTGGGAACTCGTTTCCAGTGCACCGGCTGGAGGCAACTATGGGCTACTGACCTATCACTGGCCAATTTTTCGGATCCAGGTCAAATTCTCAATTTTCTCAAGAACTTCTGATTTAGGGAATATCGAGTGCCCTGATCACGAATATGACATTAATTTTATCCGATAGCTTCAATTTACGCTAGTTTGGCGCCGTTTGGCGCCTTTCTGGCGCTACAACTTTTTTCCACAGATTCTGGAAAAAGTTTGACTGCATTTCTTGCTCATGGTCTTAATGATGAGTACGATACCTAGTACTGGTGCTGGCGCTATTTTAAGGAAATTTCGAAGCTCCAACTAAAGTGCAAAAATTCTGTCATCAAGAGGGATTGAACCTTGGACCACTTCCCTACCAATTTTTGGCCTTCAGAAGGCCGCTCAGCGAAAACGAAACATAGTATTGTCGTCGTGAGAGCATTACAGCAAAAAACGTTTTTCAGCAAAGCGGCGTCACACCTGGGACGGACTCTTTGTGAGGCAATCAGGAACTTGATGATTTGGACTCGCATCACCATTTAAACTCACTCCATTGTCAAGCTCCAATTATCGGGCGCAGGAACGAAGTGAACTGGCCCTTCTCTTAGACCGTTGTCTCGACTTTTTACGTTCATCTTTCTAGAGCTATCTGACTAAACCGTGGAAATCCCGCCTAGCTCGGCTCACGCCCCCCCCCCTTATATAGGTTGTAAGAGAAAGTTCTGGCTTTTGAAAGCCTATTAGAAATATACTCCGCTTAAAGTTGAATAGTTTTTTCAGTAAGTCCATTCGATAAACATTTCTGCCATTGTGATACAATTTGATATTCCATTCTTAGGTAAGGGTGGGCTGGAACCCAAGAGATCGGAGCGCTTTGCAGTCGTCTTGATTTTAAATTTCTATTCTCAAGGATATTCAGGTGTTTGAAAAATAGGAGCAGTAGGTTGCTAGGTTGGCTGAGTGTTGAGCATTGAGGACAGTTCAGATCCGCTCGTAACGCCATGTAAGACATTTTGTGAAAAAGCGGTCGGCACTGTCGATGCTGACAATGACCACGGGATTCAAAGTACTGGCTATGTCACTCCAGTTTCGAGTATATTCGTGATCCGTCACCGTGGGAGTGTGCTGGCGATGAAGTTGACCAGAAGGAAAGAAAGGTGTGATGGATTCATTCCGTTCGGTAGGGACCGAACTGCAGATCGGTTGTCTCGTAACGTGTAAAGTTGGTTCGGGAAAGTTTTTCAGGTTCATCCTTGGTACCCTAAAAGAGACGAGGTTTTTATGTTATCGATAGTAGCTTTTTATCACAGATCTATCCGATGACTGTTCAATAGCGTTCCTTCTTAGGAGCGAACTTGCAACTCCATGAGTCTCAACTGCTGCTCCGTAAGTGATGCGGCACCCATTTGTCAAGTTTTTTGACCATTCCAAGCTGTTTAAGGTTATGAGCAACAACTCTATGGGACACGCCAACATTCTTATCGATCTCTCTCAGAGGTTGATGTCGACCTCTTTCAACTGCTTCTATCAACTTGATCAATACGATGTCGTTCACTCGGTTCTTTGTCTTCCTGCTCGTCCACATCAAACTTTTTCGACCAGTTTTTGAACTTATGAATTAAATCTTCGAAAAGCGAGTCTTATCCATGCTGCAAGAAGATGACCCATTATTTACAAAACCTTATGGAATTTCGGGGTGTTTTTTTTGAGAAAGGGCAACCCCTTGCTTACCTAAGTACCGCAATATGTATGTGGATTGGTCTAATTGGACACACGACGAATATCGGTTTTATTGGCAAACGACAAGAGCTTTCCTTACAACCTAATACATACAACTTGACTCCCCTCCTCCGCACTTCACGCTTCCTGGCCTCCGAATACTTTTGGAATCAAAAATTTCAGAGGACTGCGCTGGGGTGTAAACTTGCCCGTAGTGGGCGGCTCTCCGTTAGTTTCAATAGTACTTTGACACCTTTGGCCATTTCTCACCACATCATACTTTTATGTAATACCTTTTATAGGTTTTATGACTGCGCATGAATTGCTTTTATTGAAACTGTCATCGACGGCCGGACAAGTGGATTTCTGATTGTCTCCTTCAGCTGCACACTTTTTACCTTTTTCTGTTTCGGCCTTTGATCATTAAGAAAAATGCCATCGCATTTCAGTCTCGGCTATTGCCCACCCATGCGCGTGGCGTGGCTCGCCTTTCTGATGTGTTTTGTTCTTCTCGACTCATGCTTTATCCCAGCCAAACTTAGCCGAGATTTAACAGGTGGGTCATCTGACAATGTCGTGATTCGTGACAGACAGACAGACAAACGAAGCTGACTACCAGGTGGCAAATGATGGAGAAGAGGAACAATGATTATAAACTTCCAGGAAAATCTTCTAGCACAACTGCACCGTTAAAATCACACCTACAAAAAACCTAATTCTAGATTGCCTGCTTGTCCAAGCCGTTTCGGGTGTTTTTGCAAGAAGTTATTAGTTCCAAGGGGTTGTGCTAAATGATAGGACACTCTTCTTGCAAATTCTACAGGCGAAATGAGTACGTGATTGCAAAACCTCTTTATATTAGTATCTGTATAGCAAGAGTTATCCTGATGTGAATATGTTTTCACGACGTATTCGACGGTCAGCCGGAATATGTGCACATACATTCCGTGCTACCGTTCTAATGAAGTCAGTTGTTCGCTTGTACGCTTCCTCATGAGTTTTCTCACGATGCTGCATTACAGTTAAAGGCACGGATCGGGATCGAATTAATGCGCTATTTTGTTCGAAAATTAGACAAGTACTGCGATGAGATAGATTTGTGGGAAATAAGAACAAAAGCGTAAGCAGTCTTGATGCAATTTCCTTGCCATCCGTGGTATGGACGAGGACACAGCGATGGCGAGAGAGGGGAAAACGCGCGAGGCACGTGGAACGCTGAGAGATGTAATCGTCTGGCGCGATTATATTTATTTATTACATGAGGTGTCTCATGTGTAGTATCAGAAAACAAAAAGTTAACCAGAGAAACTAAAAGCACTCGAGAAATCACAACATGGAAACTGTAAAGAAGGACACATAAAAATACAAAGAAATAACATAAGGAGGTGAGATATATATTATATATATCAAACGAAGGCGCAATTTTTAGGGGTGGCGACAGTGCCGGAAGACTCTTCCCTTAGGGTCTTCTTTCCGTATCAAGCAGGGGACTGGCTTCTGGCACCTGATCCCGACTGTGTCTTCAAGTAATCTACTGCGAGAACAGATCAGAGTGTGTGGTCTTGCTCAACCTCCTATATTCAGCTGAAATTCATGAGACAAAGTGGAAGGTGATAATGAGGAGTTGAAGCAGAGCCAAGCCAGGCCTAAGAAAGTTGCTTCGACAGAGAGCAGACAGCAGATTATTCTAAGGTTTTGAGAGTGAACAACGCAACTGGGCCGTGATTTGAACTTCTTTCATCAAAGGGAAAGCAATGTGCAAGCAGCTCCTGTGTTGGTCTCCCTCCCACTCCCTCCTACTACCTCCTCTTCCCCAAACGCTTTGTGAGGATAGTATCAGGTTTCGTGGCACTGTACAGAGGAATGCTCAAAAAGAAAAACTTTTTTCGCACTTCAGCCATTTTTTCGTCACATAGGTTTCCGTCGATGGGAGTTTACAATAAAATATCACCCAATTTCTTCTTATAAGTAGATTCCAGCTCTCCTCCACTGCCCTCACCGTCTTCAGAATATGACGTCATCTGTCATCGTCGTCGAGCTCAAGGATCTACCGTAACTGCTTCAGCCTGAAGCTCTTACATAATTTCTCGGATCAATTTATTGTCGGATAGCCTCTTAGAGACATCAACTTTGTCTTTGCGAACCCTCCCCCCCTCACCGAAACTCGCCTCTCAGAAAATGTCGTAATGGTATTCGTCGACGACCCCATTGAGCTCGTCCTGTGGCCCGACAGTGCACCATGGTTCCAGGGTAGATTTTTCTGATGCCGTTCCACTTTTACGGCCACTATAAGTTCACTCTATAAAATGGAAATATGCTCCTTAATGTGAAGTTTCGTTGTGAATTAAGCCAAGTGTGAGTAAATCGATTGAAGGTGGAGACAAAGGGTCTTTTTCATTGCCCCCTTCCCCCTCCTGTAATCAGCCTTCAACATTTTTCCGCAATCCTTTTCTGGCGGCTTTCAGGTCTACCAAATACTTTTTTAATCCTACTTGTGGGAACTCTAAAGTTCTGAGCACACTTTTCTTGAGCGTCCAAATGGTAGCTATCCCTTTTGAAAAAGGAATCAAACATGTGTAGTTGTGCGAGTGTGCGAGCCTGCACGAGCCAATAACTAAACTTCTCTACTTACAAAAGGTGACGTAATTGAATTCCAATTATAGCAGATCAGCCAGAAACCAAATCTACGCTCCTTATGCTGTCAGCTGTGGTAGAAGGTTGAACAGAAAAAGGAATCTTCTGGGTTTCAGGCCATTTTCCACACTTCCGTAAGACAAATAATGTCATGAAATGGGAAAGGAGTCGGAAGAGCCGGCAACAATAGAGTGTAGGCCTTTCGTAAGCGCAGATTTAATGGTAGTGGTTGCGTTGAAGGATGTTCTCTAAAATTTGGAATTACCATAAATTTGGCATAATTCCATTAATGGTCATCCATATATACTCTAACTACTAAATATTGGCGCATGGTTTATTGACCATATTTTTGCAAAGAGAGCCTGAAATTGCTTTGGTCTATCTGGTCCAAATTCAGATTTGTTCGGTTGGCTGTTGTTTAGTCTGCCCCTCGGGTTTCTGGCGGGTAAATAATTACCAAAATTGCTGATTGCCTTGATCCAAACGAACAAAAACGCATTAGCTGGGCAGCATTAGATGTTTTGGGCTTCTCAAAAATTGTAAATCCGCCCCTCCTCCTTCATGTTGTTCCCTATTTCACCACCCTCAGAAACAAGAACCTCAGATTGTTGTCTTGATAGTGGACCACTTCCTACATATCCCCATTTCAACTGGCTAGTTCTTACGCCACATGATTGATGTGGTCGAGCTTGTCAGCGAGTAGTGATAGCGCAGCACACCAAAAATTCCCAAAAGATTAATGGCCCCTTCAGATTTCTAGCATTTCAGACATTGTTTTTCTCATTGTGATAGATTCAACTAATTTTCTGGTTCTGTTGTTTATGGATGCGCACACAATTAGCCCTCGAATCCCCACTTGAGTGACAGTTGTGCCGGATCTATTGTGAAAAAAAAACCAAAACAAAGGGGAATCTGCCGGAGAATTTCAATATTAACCCTGAAAAGAAGAGGCAGCAAGCTCTGGCCTATTTGCTAATGTATCAGGATCTGTGTACACTCTCACCTTTACCCACCAAAATCAGCTTTCCCAAAATTAACATCTTTCCGCGCTAATTCCGATTCTTCACAACGAGCTGCTCACTATTTCATGAGAAGAACCCGCATCAGTACGGCTCTCGGCTGCGATCCGCCTTAGCTCTGGAGCGCTCTGTTGAGGTGTCAGGTTACATATGTGGGCCAAACACACAGAGCACCGCTAACTTTTAGACTGGTATCAGAGTCCGCGATCCGTCGCAGGTATCGCGCGACCCCGCGGCGGGTCACAGAAATCACAACCAGGGTCAACCGTCCGTTGGACAAAGTCCAACGCATGGCTCTCTAGCGTGTGAGAGTAATGCCGAGAGTGAACGTACGCACGGAGACACAGACGGCTCGCGCAAGGCGAGTGGGGCACTGCGGTTTTCGCGATTCGCGTAGATCTCGCGAATCGCGCGGATCACGCGAAAGCCTGCAGAACCTGCGTCGGATCGCGGACACTGACACCAGCCCTACTGCAGAACCCTCTGTTGAAAATTTGGTCCATCGTAGCGGAAACTTTCTGCTAACTGGAGAGGCTGAATTCGCCATTGCTCTGCTGCCTCTGAATCTTCTTGCACTTTCTAATGTTTCTTTAGCTTCATAATTTGCGGAGCACTAACTATAAGAGCTGGTTTTCTTTGCTTGCCACACCGAAGCCGTACCTTGCTTAAAGGAATCTTCCACGGACCATGGACCAGTGGGCGGGACCGGAAGTGGTTTTGCGACGAAATGCATGGTAGGTACGGATCCACGTTCATGGGAAGGTTTGAAGTGAATCCTGTTCACGTTCGTGCGTTCGACACGTGGATCCGTACCTACCATGCATTTCGTCACAAAAACTTCCGGTCCCGCCCACTGGTCCATGGTCCGTGGAAGATTCCTTTAACCCATTGCGTACCGCGGCGTTTTTTGGCTGGCCGGCGCGTGTGGCCGGCGCCTATTTAGACCCCCGCCGCGTGCTGCGCGATCCATATAAAACTTTCATTTATATTATAAACATCTATTATATAAGCAGTACATATATCTTATACATTTACGTTTATTTTTGTTCAGTGGAATCGATTATTATCGCATGGTATAGGGAGTAGGGTAACCGAAAGTGCGACAGAATTGAAAATGTATTTTGAAGAATATAAGTAAGAAAAAAGAGATAAAAGTGATTAACCCTTTCGGCCCTGGCGGTGGCAATTGCCACCATCAAATTCAAACGCTTGCATTGCCGCTGAAACAGCATGGTTTTTCTAATCCTGCTAGAGGTTGCTTCAGTCAACCTTCCCCTTCCTAATTATGAGCTAAACCTGCCATTTCATTGTGTGTTGCTGTTAGTATTACAAGTATTTGTGTACAAGTGCAACAATGAATCGGCGCTGGTCCCCGCAACCGGCCAAGTAAGTGTCACTTTTTCTTAAAATACTTGAAGTAGATCCATTCCAATCAAAATTATGGGTTATAATGTTGTGCAAGATTATAAACTTTTTCGGCATAACTATGAAATTTGGAATTGTTTCGACATAAGCTAAAAACTAAGAAGGTGGGCCAATTTTCAAAGCTTCTTAGTTTCTTTGTTTGTGATCGAATAGCTTCCAAATTTCGCCATAATGATACCTATATGCTCACAAGTAATAAACAATAGCTAGAAGAAAAATTTCTCCACGGAAAAATTCAGGTCCGAAAGGGTTAAACGTAGTCGTTTCGATTGTTTTATATGCTCGAAGTTGTCACACAGCCGCTCTTTCACTTTTACTACAATTTGGCGAGAAAATTGAGAGGGTGCGACTAGAGTTTTTCACAACAAATACCAGTAATTCAGGAATTCGTTCGCATTGCACAGTCCCACGTCTGTATGTTGTTCTCCGGATTCAGATCTTCACTCCTATATAATTGCAGCACGAGAAAATGTCGAAAATACCCTTTGAAAACACGGTACGAAATGGGTTAAATAACACCACTTCGTAATATCAAATGTATGAATGAAAAAAGGAATGCAAATGTGAGCCCATTTACTGTGCTTAAGCTTTTTGTAAAGGTCCCTCCTGTTGCAGGCTGGAAACTAATACGATGCGAGTTTTCGAGCTTCTCTTAGAGACTGCTGAACTGTTCGTGAAACTTTCTCACATTACACGCACACATTTTTCTTTCAATTCAATAGGGAGTGGTATAAAAAAGACGAGGTTGTCCTAAACGGGGCGGAAGGCGAAGCGAAGGGCGCTGGAGAGAAATTGGTTCATTTCTTATGCGTCATTCTCTTCATATTATAATATACGCTGTCCATTCGATTCTTTAAATGCTGTTTTTGAGCGATTTCAATCCAGCGCAGGCCCCACCAATCTGTACATGATGAGTCATTCTTTTGGCTACTCAGCGGATGATAAAACAACGCAAGGCGGTGTGCGCAAAGCTTTTCAAAAATTTCCTTCTCAATTTCACTCACGTTCCTAAATACCCATTTTCTCTTACACTGGCAGGTTGCGAATGAAGTTAGGGGTAGGGATAAGTGATTAATGCTGCTGTAGATCCTACTATGAACCCTCTGTTTAAGAAAGCCAGAGGCGCGTCGAGGTAGACCACACGCATCAAGTGATGACGGCCACGACAGTGAAAGATTTGACCTCGGCGATCTAGCATGGCTCACTCTTGGCGCGGTTGGCGGGGTACGCCCACCGACTATCTAATCACTCGCCGCAGGTCTATACGTGGCGAGTGATTAGAGAGCGTAGTGTTGAAGAGGGCACAGCGATGAGAGTCGCAATGCGCAAATCAACGGGCAAGGAAGGGGTCCCATTTCTCGGGTTTCGGGCCGTTTCAAATGGTTTCTTCTTCATCCCTGCTCCACTGACCACCTCTACCCTTATTTCCAATGAGCTAATTTTTCAGTCGAAAATTCTGCATTTAACTATCGTCGTACTCGGCGGAGCGCAAAACGATTCAGAGACACTCACTCACTTATGTGGAGTCGGCCTTTGTCAATGAAAAGGCAGGAGTAATAGTAAGCGACAAAGCAGATTATGGGTAATTTCCTTCGAAGTCGATTTTCACTAGTGGCTGGCAGAACTTCAGTGCAAAACACCCTTGTATTGGCTATTTCATTATCATGTTTCTCTTCCTACACGCCCTTCAAAGACTTCTACGAGATGTATTCCAAATCCAAAGGAATGCGAAAATGGGGAACATTGTTTCAACCGAAATCAGCTGGAAGTACAAACATGGTCAATATTGACAACACAAGCCAATACTGTCTAGTACATTTGTTCAGCTGTCCTTTTTCCTCGTTTCAGAATGCGATTTCTATTCACTCCAATCAAACCTCTTTTGGTCCCTGTCAATTCATTTTTTCATTGCTCTCAATGTGAACATATTTTGAGATACCACAACGGGCGGCATGGAAATTTTGACTTTTGGTGCTTTCGCAAGCGCTAATTTAAGCAAATCTACCGATCTAATTTTGTCGCAGCTAACGCTAGGAATACCAATCGCCTATTTTCAGAGGCTTGATCGCTTCCAAAGCGATTGCATCAAGGCGACGTAAAATTGGAGTGCTCGGCCCCTGTCTCAAAAATGAAAGCGGCTGGCTTAGTCAAGCCCTGCTGAAGGGACTAGACTTAAGGGCATGATCAATTGAGCAGCATTGCCGAGAAGCTGGGTCCGTAGGGCTACATCAAGCAAAACTGCAGCAGTTTCAAACGTAGCGCCGCATACCAAAGTCCAGTTCCCGAGGTTCCTTGAGGGAGTACAACTGAGGGTAATCTCATTTCGTCGTACGCTTCCTTTGCAGGCTACTCAATGGCTCATCTTCGAAATCGTCGTTAAGAACGCCTTCGAGAACAACAATATGTCACTGCGAGCTCGCTCAGTGTCTTGTTTTGACTATAGGTCCAGTCAGTGTTTATCTACAGTACTGTACAAATGCTTTGTACACTTTCCGTTTAGTACTGCAGTGCCCCTACCATGATATTTTCATCTTCAAATTTCGCAAAAACTCACATCAAAGGATGTTTTTGGAAAAGGCTCTAGAGTGAAAATGTGATGCATGTGAACGTTGTTCTAAATATCAGAACGGTTGGACTCATTTTGTTACGAAATCACTTCTTTCCAAAAGTCCCGCAGAATGTGATGCTGCAAGGAACTCCTAAAGGCAGCAATTACGATAAATCCAAGGATGGGTGACGTGGTGGTGCTCAATGGTACGCGGTAGCGAAAGAAGCAGAAAATTCCGTCAAGATAACGCAAAACGGGACCCTCTTCTGGTCGTTGGTTCTCACTCATAGACAGGTAACAGCTCAGGAAATGGACGTCTTAACGAGTTCACCGCACGCACCCCTTTGATGGAGACCATGCCGAACTACGCTTCAACCAAGATGCTCCATTTGTGGCACTGCTGCTGGCCACGCAGCTCGTCCAAACCAACAAGTAAACTAGTGGGCGGATCGCTTTTGGTGGCGGAGCGTTTTCAAGTCCTGCTCAGCAACCAGCGCACCTTAGGATGTGAGAGCGCCACATCACATCTCTCTGGCGACAACTAATCTGATTCGGGCGGTGCACATGCTTTCCCGATGAGATCCCTCTTTATCGTAATCGGCTTCCTCTATTGCGCCTTTTGGCTCCTGATTGAGATCAAGGGCCTATCCACATAAAGGAATATGTACTGTATATGCAGGGCCGGGTATGGAGATCGTAATTTCTAAGCGAGGCGATAATTTTTCACGAATCAAGTTGACGTGTTTTCCAACTAGAAATCCATAGGTAAGCTGGCTCCGAAAATGAATAAGGTACTTCCTATGCTAGTAGACGATTGTGTAAAAAACTAATTTAGAAAGAGGTCATTTTTTATCTGATATCTTATCTTTTCTCATTACATTTTGAATGATGTTATTCTCCCTATTCCTCCTTTTTCTTTCCAACAGCAAGCTCCCCTCTCCTTGGAACTCATCTGAGGACGGATTTTATGATGAAAAACTAACTTGTTGGAAATAAGGGTAGAGGTGGTCAGAGGGGGAGGAGTTATGGAGAAGGCATGTGAAGCGGCTAAGTCCTGGAAATGGGACGCCCTCTCATTGCTAAGCTCTTCATCTTCTGCATGACGCAACTCTTTCGTGTTATGCCACTCTTTACCTCCCCTTTTGGTCTTCTCGCCTCTGTCTCCTAATCGCTCACCAGCATATAGACTTGCGGAAAGTGATTAGCTAGTCGGTGGACGGACGGCTCTGGGTTAGTGCGCGAGACAGGACGCATACTAGACTGCGAAGGCATTATCCTTTGATGGCGAGTGCGTATTGGTCGCACCTTCGGGGGCCCGCCTGCGTCTCGACACGTAGGTAAGTTTCCCCATCTTCGCCCTTCGCTAATTCTGTTAAATCCTCCAAGAGAAAAAAATGTCAGTAGCAACGCAGCCGACTTTTAAGGATAAAGGATAAAGCATTTGCCGTTGATCAATCCCTTTTTGGGATGCGGCACGCATTCTACTTCCATTTGTACATTCGTAGTGGCGTTTGAATGCGATGTGGCCTATACAATGACTTGCGGGGGCCAGCCGATGTACAAGTCAGTGTTTTTATCCTCCCAGACAAGTCTGGTACCAATTAACCGACCCCGGAGGGATGGAAGGCTTGGTTGGCCCGGGCGACTCACGACCCAGGATTTGATCTCTCTAATACCGGCGCGGAGCGTGGTAAGCGTGCCACTTACGACTACACCACTTTTGCTCTCAAGCAGACTCTATCTTGTTTAACAGACAATGTGTATCTTGATGTTACGCTCGACATAGGAATACCTTCTGAATAAATTATTTCGTTTTTTGTTAGTTTCCTGGGTCCAAAATATCCCACTCATTTCCCAAACATAATTTGTCATGAAAGTAATGGAATCACATCCGACTGTGTATTTTGGACGAATTTCGCCTCCCGTATACGACCTTGTAATGTTGTACTCCTCTCTTATGATACGACGCTTGTCTCATAGTCAGTAGCGAAAGCGAGGGACAGCATTCAGGGTTTGTCATTAGGCATAATACTGCGGGATCCATGAGAACATTCCTGTAAGCGAATTGACGAAATCAAACGAAATCGACGTCCAAGTTTCGGCTCGATTTACAATTTGTCAGTTTTTGCGCATCTGTTGCTGGGATTTTTCGTTTGGTGCCCAACAGCAGTTTTTACCTTTGGTCTATCACCTAAGTCGGGGTATTTCGCCGTTAATGGAAACCGAGAGTCGCGACTTTGGAGAAACTCCATCTACATGAATGTTCAGGGTAAGTCGTAGACGCCTCTGACCGATACCCTTCTCTCAATCCTGAAGATGATTGAACTAGCTTGTCACGAGAAAAATTCGCATTTTGCAACTACATTGCCCCCGTGAGAATATGACGGTGAGGACAGCGCAAACTAAGTGCTAACGCCCTCGTAAAGATTCTGAGATGCTTAGACTTGCAAATCGTTCTAACAAGATATTATCGTCTACTCTCTAATTTATGCATATATAATCCCACGATCGACACGGACTTCAGCTTCCGTGCGAAGAGTTGTACCCCGATTTCGATCGTCCAATTTCGACGTGCTGCTGCAGGTATTTAGTCGAAAAAGGTGAAAAGCAAAAATAATGCTAACAATAGACCACAACATACTACTATAACTGCACCCTATTATGTACAGCGTTTGAGTTATTAGGTTTGATTTGGGCGGAAGTGGTGTAGTGGCAAGTGGCACGCTTACCACGCGAGCGGTCCGGGGATCAAATCCTGGGTCGTGAGTCGCCCGGGCCAACCAAGCCTTCCATCCCTCCGGGGTCGGTTAATTGGTACCAGACTTGTCTGGGAGGATAAAAACACTGACTTGTACATCGGCTGGCCCCGCAAGTCATTGTATAGGCCACATCGCATTCAAACGCCACTACGAATGTACAAATGGAAGTAGAATGCGTGCCGCATCCCAAAAAGGGATTGATCAACGGCAAATGCTTTATCCTTTATCCTTTATTATAGCAGCAATCATATTGTATAGTTTCTAAGATCTTCTCCATGTTATTCTTTAGCGTCTGTCCCGCTTGCAGTCGGAGTCGGCTCTTTTTATATGCTGACGCCACTTTTCCCGATTAAATGCTTGATCGGGTGGGCACTAACCGATTTCAAGTCTTCGTGCAGCGTATCGAGCCATCGCTGCACCAAGCTTTCCGGGCACGGTGCTCGACCAGGTTACGACCAAATCTTAACGGAACAGCTGTCATTTGTTTGCGTGACGATTACGTTGCATGGCTTTTGGACTAGCCTAGTTGCCCCCCGATTGCCGTCCTTGCACCGGAGACCCTCGCATACTTTTCACACTCGCCGGGCTTTGCGAGTGCGCGTCGGCTCCCGCGGACGCCGTAGCATTATCTCGAAATTCATGTGGCGACGTTAACATTTGTGCGATGTGACGTGGGTGTTCGTAGGCCGGCCTGTCACGTCCTTGTCGTATGCATTCGGATGTCCGCGATGCACAAAGTGGGCACTTCACAGTGGCACCCCTTGGAGGAATGGACACCCTCCAATAGTTTTTAAGATAAGTTTAAATAGCAAGGAAAATGCGTATGAGGAGAGAGCATAGGGAAAGTGCGCCGATTCTGTGGCTGA
>MU899068.1:0-10329 GCA_036418205.1 Ostertagia ostertagi | reverse complement strand
TGGGCTTCACACAGCATTTTTGGAAAACCTATTCAGGAACGAAACGGGAATTATGGCAGCACTGAAGGACAATCCCTTCCTACCCGCTCAGCCAGCCATCGACAGGAATTCAGTATTCCAAAACAGAGCAAAAAATATACACTTTCGTTTCCAGTTCTAATGACCAGAATAAAAAGTCTGATTCCAAAACATTTCATGATGACTAGAAAACAAGGACTCACCAAAAGCAAAAAAACCACGTTACAAACAGATTATAATCAAAAGATAATGACAGACTGTAAAGATAAACTAAACAAGAAACGAAAAGATAACACACCTTGTCAGCAAGGCACTGTAGAGCGGCCGGCGTAAGGTTAACAACTCCCACAGAATCGCCAACAATCTAACAAACAAGGATTATTCAAAGACCTGTGCGATCAGGAGAAAGCAGTGTGACAACTTACTCTCACGTATTGCGGTTCTATCCGAGGGGGTAGCGACTGAACGAACGACGATGCGCTCGCGCTGTGGGCAGCCATTATAACTGTTTCATTAAATTGATTTTAGCATACAATATGACCGATATAGTCATTTCAGAAACCACTACACACAGCAAATAAAGAGAACGTCGACAGCTTCCGGTCCAAGTTTGAAACGCGTGTGCGACGAAAGCTTCCATAACTGATGTGTAATTGCGGCCGGAACAATGCATAGCACGGGGGACGCTCCGGAAAGATTCGTGGGCATTGAAGTGAGTGGGCCACTTTCAGAACTTGGGACTAAGTCTCAAGGAGGGAAGAGGATTATGGGGGAGTACGTGAGCAACCTTTGTTCTTCCTAGCTCTTCTGGGCTTAGTTCTAGTGTCACCCACCAGCGGTTTTTGAATGCCTGTTTCGGATGTCACCCCAAGGTCGACGGACTACGTGAACTCGGTCCTCCGAGCAGGGTCAACCCTATGTTGCTACAAGTAGCAACGGGGGGGTCGTACTTGGATGGACCCGGAGGGGGGGTCGTACTCTCTCGGTGGCCGGCAGTGGGATTTGTGGTAATCTCCCTACTGATCATAACCATGTTTCAGGAAGAGCATGAGAAAGAAGACTTGCAGAAACAGCAGCTGCAAGACATGTAGCATCGTTCAAAAAAGTGCTCCCACCATGACATGGGTCCACCCACGAAACCACATTTGAAACTAAAGTGTAGCTGGAGTATTGCCTAAGACAACATGGACAATAGTCACCACATTACGTTTACGCAAGATAATTGATGCTAGAGCATCTGTAAGCCGCTTCCTTCTGAATGAGCTTTCAAATGAATCAGCGAATCAGAAGCGCGACCGAGGCGTGGCGCACACCAAGGCAGGGGATATCAGTGCAAGCGCATGCACAAAGCATTCTAACACATCCTATGGTCAACACGATATTGTTTTCCCTGGAGGTTGCGGCCAGTGAAACCTAAAAAAACCGCTTTTTAAGAGAATGGCTTGGAGAATGCCCCTCAAAAAATGTAGCAACGGGACTAATTTTTGATTACTGACTTTTTAAGAACGTTTGGGTACTTTTTGAAAAGCTTGAATCCTGTAGTTTCTCATACCGGGTTCAGCTTCCCAAATAAATGAGTTTGAAGGAAGTTATGGTCGTTTAAAGGTTGAAAAGTCGCGGTTTCAGAAAAATAGTTCCGCGAACCCCCCTAAAATGTAGCAACGGGACTAATTTTTGAATACTACTTTTCAAAACGTTTGGGTACTTTTTAGAAAGCTTGAATCCTGTAGTTTCTCATACCGGGTTCAGCTTCCCAAATAAATGAGTTTGAAGGAAGTTATGATCGTTTAAAGGTTGAAAGTCGCATTTGCACAGAAAAAAGTTCCAACGTGCTAAATTTTTACTAAATTAGCTTTCGATGAATTTTCAGCCATGATTGGAGAGAGAATGATTTGAATTTTTTAAATCAAATAACTCCGGCGCAAAAGCTCGAATATGAAGAAAGTTATAGCCCTAAAAAGAGGAAGGTGAAAAATTGTAGTGCAAATTCATTTCTTGCTCAATAACTTAATATTTCAGATTGTTTGAGAACAAATCCGCTCTACTTAAGAAGGATGACGTCGGTGATCCAGAATCCACCTCCGTCTTCCGAGGAACCTGAAATTTCACGAGGAAAAATTCTTCTACTTCTCGATTTCCCCTTTCGACACCTGTTCATTCAACAAACGCGCCCCATTGCAGTCACCGAGGGCGCGATCACCACATTCACATGTCAATCCTTTAGCCCTCAGCCATGAGGTCCGCGTCACAAATGACTTTATGTCCAAATTCCATGCGTACGCTGTTTTTCGGAACGGTAACTCGTCTTTTATGAAATTTGATCCGAACTTCAGCATTTTTGTCTAAAGAAGTTCTGTATTTATACGATTATCATTGTTAAAGGACGTATCTGCGCTGGAAAGGCACCATTTAATTAAGTTGCGATGGGTGAGTGGATACACTAAAGAAGAAAACATGCGAATGGCCAGACCTGAGAAATGGACATTGCTTGCGTTCTTTGAGCATTGATGCGACTATCATCGCTGTGCCCTCTTCAACGCTACGCTCTCTCACCTATCTAATCACTCACCACGTATAGACCTGCGGCGAGTGATCAGATGATCGGTGGGCGTGCACTGACCAGCCGCGGCGGGATTAAACCTTAATAGGTCAACGAGGTCAACTCCTCCTGTGCAAATTGTGCTTCAGTTCGCACACTTAGGAGCTCCGCGGGTCCCTCAACCAGGTGAATTCTTCCTAATTCGATTTTCCCTCTGATCGTGAATTCGTCCTTTAAGTAATCTTATCACCACTTTGAGCTACACACAGGGGGTCGTACCAAATCGCCCATGAAGGGGGGGGGTCGTAAAAAAATCCAAAAAGTAGCAACGATAGGACCGACCCTGCCTCCGAGCCGCCTCAATCCGATGCTCTCGTCTGCGCTCTCTCGCCTTATCAGCGGCTGATGACCACTGTGATCTCACACATTCAAACTTTTGCCACACTGTAATTGGCTCACCCACCCTGGAGCTCCCCCTCCCCCTCCAAGGCTTAGTCCTAGGGCTCTCACCTCCTTCCTTGGGATTTGGAGCCGAGCCAGGCGCCGTTCTCTAATTGTCTGTGCCCTCCGCCATTCGTGGCAGGACCTTAGTTGAAAGTTCAAGTAATCCGTAAACCGTCACCCCAAGGGCGCATGCATAGTCGGTTGTCCGATCATAATGGTCAGTCGGTTGTCGCACAGCGTTGGATACGTATCGATTGTCGAACACTTAGGCCGATGTCAGACTTTGCGAATCGCGCGATTCGCTAGCGTCCGCGGTCGCGTTGCGGTACCAGCCAATTGAGTGATTCACTGGCCGCGACGCGACCGCAGACGCTAGCGAATCGCGCGATTCGCAAAGTCTGACATCGGCCTTAGGGAAGCTGACGATCGATACGCATCCAATGGTGCGACCGTTACGATCGGACGACCGACTATGCATGCTCCCTAAGGACATGAGCGCCGATTTTTTTACATGGATTTTCAGGAGAGATGTTCTTGTCGAATGAATAGCAAACACTCTTCTGAATGATAATTAACACATTGTCGAAAGCGGTCGTTTGAACTTTCTTGTTCACGTGGTACAGGTATCATCGTCTACGATATCGACGCATCGCAGACGATGATCCCTCACGACCTCAAGTCTGGAGGGGGCGGGCCAACATTGTACAAACAAGCAGTGATACTACATAGGCACTTCACGGAACAAACCCGTTAGTAACTCTCTCTGCTCTCACTCTGTTCAATATCGCAAAACTACTGAACTGTCATGTCCACGGCGTCAGGCGGGGTCAGCTATGAGACGTGGCTCAGCAAGTCACGATGACGCAACGGCATGGAAGCCTACTTAAGCAGCTGCCAGCCGAGAACGGGAGTCTCTCCAGCCTTCAGCCAGCTTCGTCCTCCTCGAGAGTCCAGTCTCTGGACTCTCCCCGTCCCTCAGTCTCTTACCCCCATATTACAGTGTGGTTATATCTACCGCTAAAAAGCCATGAGGTTAAGGACTAGCTACCCCTTCAATCTGATATGGAGGTTCCTGGGAGATATTCTTTCAAATTTTTTCTCCTGCAAGTTTAACACCCCCATTCACAATACCAACCCCTCGCCTCCTCGTTTTTCGTCTTGACGTCCAGCCGAATTGAACAGTAGAGCATAAGGAAAAGAGCGGAGGACTCCCAAGTGGGTAATACCTTTTTAACCTCTCTTACAGTTCTCATTTGAAAAAAAAGGGTTTACAAATGTAAACCACATCATTGAATTAAAAGCTGATCACTCTTATGTCATGGTATTCCTGTGTTGATGTGCATGTCGCACTGTTCTCCTCACAATGAATACAATTATTAGAAAAGGTCCTGGCGATGAGCCCCTTTATCACAGTTCCCCCAATATTTTTTCTCTCTCCAAAACTCACACTATTTTCTAGTACTGTAGGCTAGCAATTGATTATGCTCATATACGTAATTACCGGGAACTGGAAAAAGTACATAGTAATTACTTCCACCAACCGGGTGAAACCATATAACTACTAATAATTATTGCGATAAATTAACTATCTTTTTGATCTAATCTGGGGACACATATGAGTTTCCGGAATAAACAATCCTCGCAATCAGTCGAACTTCTCCATGAGCTCTATAAGATGCATCAGAGGCATAATTAACCTCGCCCACGCTGTCCCTTACAACCAAGGAATAGGCACCTCGCAATATTGCGGATCACAGATCAATTCCGCAGTTTATCAAGTCGGCTCAACTGGAGATCACCGAGACGCCCTTGCCCTACAGAGCCAACTTGAGCTTCCCTCATTATATATGTACACAGCCAGCAACTAGTTGACTTACCCTTTTAATCTCTAGGCTTTGAATAACCCAAATAAGTTCGGACCCTAATACTTCTGAAAAGTACTTCGACTAGTGCGCAAACTCATATCATTTATTCAACAACTGGTATGAACATCCGGTAATGAAGATGTCCCTTCGTCTACTTCTTCCAGGAGATGGACGGCCAAATGAACGTGCGCATGTACGTTGCTCTTCCGAAAAATTCCTTTCATCTAAATGTCGGGGACACATCTACCATCCGGTGTCCCTAAGATGACCTTGCAAATATACACGATATTCAATGCCGCAAGTACGGTAAAAAAAAATCAAAAACCCACCTCACGCAGTTCCGCAGTCTCCTCTTAAATACGATTTATTATTTGTTGCACCTGGTCTACGTAATAACTTCGTGACATTGCCATTTACTTCCCTTTCTCCAAAATGATCAGCAAAGGAGTAGCATGTACAACTGTGCTACTTATTGAGTTTTGTGCTCGCTGATCAAATGCTCACACAGATCGGCTATAAAAGGAAAATTTTTGTCTCCTCTGCGAATGGACAAATTTTTCCTCGCTAATTTCAACTTACGCTAATCGCCATAACGTCCCTGATACTCAATACCCTTAAATCTATGTTCAAAACAGTAAACCCCTTCAAATTTTTCACAAATAGGAAGGTGTCAACCTGTACAATCACACATATTTTACAATGCATTCAACAATAGCCCGTACAAGGCTGTAATTGACTGTCTCTATTGATAGCTTTCACGCCGTAGTTTATTGCCCATCAGAATCTAGCTCTCTCCATTGCGCGAATGTGATCATTCATCTATAATAGCTCGCCTAAAAACAACAGGGGAGTAGAAAATGTCGGACATAGCATCCGTACATCGACTGCAGTAAAAACCCTGTATGAACCTTATACACCGTGCAAACTCTCCGCTCTTAAGCCCGCCTCTGCTAGTAAACTGCAGCACTAGACTTTCACCTCCAAGTCTTTCGGTCACGCAGACCACAGTACTTTCAAAAATCGCATGCTAAACAAAAACTTTTAGGTCCAATTGAACAAATCTCACTGCTCCGTTGGCACAATTGGTTTCCACACATCCTATTCTTCGACTTCCAAGTCGACCAAGCGACTTCGGTCCTCCCTGGGATAACGAGTAATTTTGGCGAGATCCACTGACTCATAAAACCAATTAGCTTTCCACAATAAACTAAGAACAGTTGATTTTCGAAGCATTCCCGGAAAAATGCGAGAATATACAAAAAGCACAGTAGACAAAACTCTGAGAACCGCGCACCCTGAGCCACATCGCGCCGACGATCCACCACACTTACAATGCCACACCCTAGTTCCACCACCATAACCCACCACAATGTTAGACCGTGCGCAACATAAATTTGGACGACAACCAAACTCTCGCAGCGCAACCTCAAAGATACGAAATGCTAGCTCTTTGAATTCGAGACCTAGCACGCGTTCTAGTGCAAACAAAACTCTCACGCTCTCAGCGTCTTGTGTCAAACAAAAACTCTCAAGTCAAAACTACGCCCTTATACTAATTGCTTATAGTGAATTTCAAAATTAGACTAGTATTCGAATCACACTTTACAATTGTCCTCGTATACTAGTCGCAAAAACAGAGTGCCGTGCATCAGACCAGTATTCGTATCATTTTTTATAGGAAATGTATCATTTTACCATAAATCACTATTTGCAATGCTAATTTTACTGCCATTATTGCATATTCAAAGAAAAAAAACAAGCCTATACACGCACACTCTTTGTTTCATGTTGTCACATGTTGTCTACATGTTGTCTAACTCATAAGTTTAAACAAGCTCAATGTGAATTTTTCAGATAATATTCGATTTCAATATAATGCTAATAAAGACTGTATGACAATGTTTACCTCTAACCCATGGGATAGCAAATAAGTCTGCAGCATACACTAATTACTCTAAATAAAGAGAAAATCAATTCTTCTGTACATCTTAAGTACTAGAAGCGGCTTTCAAAACAGAAAGCAATTTCGTGTACCTAGAACACGAAACAATCTCTACATAAAGAGAAAATTAAAGAATTCAGCACGAACCTATTGCTAGAAGCACTTTTAAAAAGGAGAAAGCTCAAGTCCCCTGCGAATAAAGAGTCGATCTCATTGGAATTAAAGACACGTTAGCAAAGTAGCAGCGCAAATGGCACTACATTAAGCAGAAATAACCTTGACCTCCTCCACGCTCAAAGACCTAGTCCAACGTTACAATGAGTATGCAGTTAGTGTGCTCTACCCAGCGGCAGACGAGGACAATTTCAGAAATGCAAATCCACTATAGCTCTCCTGGAGAGTGGAATCAGGCAACTTAGAGAGGGTAGAGAAAATCTACGAGCATTGCACAGAGAAGTCAGAGATGAGTACAAAAATTGTAAAAGCAGATCAGAAAAGAAAGACCTGATGATGTAAATTGAACAGATTGATGAGGAGTCTCAGGCATAAAAAATCATAGCCAAATCGATCGGCTTAATATTTATGCTAACCGCACCACTAGGCGAATCTAACGATAAGTGCGCAAAAGAAAATATGGGGATAGAACTTGGTTACATAATCCAAAAAGTTGTCAGCAACAACACAATATCGACTGACCAAGACGTTCAGTGAAATTACTCTGAACGAAATGTTCTGAGCAATGACACAGATTCGGATAATTCACAGCCTACAACTTCAAGGGAAGATAGGTTTCAACAAAACAATCCATCCCAGAGAGTATATCGTTCGATAAAGCCTCCAAAAGTGAGAGCCTATCGAGATTTTCTGGCAATCCCGAAGAGTTCGCCGACTCTTGGGCAATATTCGAGACGCTTTTCCACAAAAATGAAGTGCTGGACGTTATTGAAAAAATTGTACTCCTCAAATAAGTTTCATTGGAAAAGCAAAAAACTCCATACACAGTTAATTAAGTCCTTGCACAAAATTCAATGACGGTAAAGACTCTGATGGATTTTTTTACTGGGACTATTTCCGCAACAAGTCCGAAACGTAAAAATTGTATGACTATGATAAGCACACCATTTCTCTGACAGCATTGACTCTGTCTTTGATGAAATCCAAGTTTTGATTAATCAAATGGTTTCAGCAGGATTTGATGTCAGAAATACCTGTGGTCCCATATGGGGTGAAACTATGTTGGCCAAGTTCCCACGAGATATTGTTAAACCCGTTCTAGTATCAAGCCATATCAATGCGAGAGCAACAAAGACGGTCTCATGGGTCAGCAAACAAGAAGAGGTGAACTCCAAGAGGTACGAAACGAAAGCAAGACTTGGTCATCAATCGAACCAAGTAGGCACCAATCAAAATAAGGTATCACAAGGAGGAATGATTGACCCACTACCCCTCTTCTGTGAAAATCATAATTCTGCATAAAGGCAACCTATGTTCGGTGACTATTGTCGATACTTGTAAGAGACCCCACACCAAAAAATATTGAAAGAGGAGAATAGATGTCGTGGTATTTGTGCCCGCTCAAACTGCAGTCTATCTGGTGGCAATATAGCTATTACGATCAGATGAGGAACATCTATGAAACTAATTGCAACCAAAATGAAGCGGATCAATGTGCAACAAATCACAACAAGCGTTCTCCCTAACCATTTCAAGCCATTCAAGGCAACTCCATCGAGGTCATGGTGCAAGTCGGAAATACCATTTCGACCCAACACTACCATATCGAACTGTCTAGAGAGCGAAGAGCAAGCAAACGGTGGATGTAAGCTGGTTGCATCACAGTTAATATTGATCACAGCCGAAGGAAACATCTGGAACTACAGAACAAAAGCCTATGAGAAGTCCTTTTTTTTTCTTCGCCCCTTAGCACAAAACCTGAAAAGTTTTGAACGCCAATCAGTGATGCGTTAAATCAGCTACTGCCTTTGAGAAAATCAGTTTTGAGTTTCCAGATCCAACACACATTTAGCAATGCTTCTGGTGTGAACCTCACTTCATCAGACATCAACTTCGTGAAAGAAAACAACATTTGTTAAGCTAATTCTAAGCTCCGAGGGAAACATCAGGTGCCACATGTTCTAGTGGGTTTAAACCACATTCACGAGTCAGTAAAAATCCTACAAATGGATTGGAAGCTCCATCTGGTCTGCTGATATAAAAGACCTGTTTCAGGCACACGAATTGTGAAAAGGGCAAGATCCCACTCCAACACAGGGATAGCAAGCGGAAGTATCTGCTACGACTAATGGTAATTAGTGAAGCTAAGAACAAGAGTTGGCCTAGGAAGCTCTTTTGCACATTATAGCTCAATAATCCTCAAAAAAGAAATAACCAGTTCGACCAATCTTGACAAAATAATATCCTTCTATTTTATAAAGCGCTAACTTTGTGTGTCGGTTTGTGTATCTGTATGTGTGTGTATGTATGTATGTGTGTCCGTCCGCAAAATGAAGTGAGTGAGAAGGAAGCTCATGGGATAAACAAACCGCTAACAAATCGGGTAGCTTACAGGATTTGAGATATCAATGTTTTGTAGCAGGATAGTTGTGATAACACTCTCAGGGCTATATAAACACCTGCTTAGCACACTTCCGTTCATTCCACATGGTGCTGCAGTGGCAGCTGGAGGGCAGTGGAGAGAGGAAGGGAGGATGAGGAAGGGAAGCGAAAAATCTACCGTCATATCATGATTGTGTCCCTTCTACTGTATGAAACACCATTGTGTTGCATACGCGTCACTTCCACGAGGTGTTGGTGTCACAGGAGGAAGGGACCATAGCGGAGGATAGAAAGCTTGCGCAGGAAAGGAAGGTCCCGCGGTTACGGACTAAGTCTGTGTATATATATATATATTATTTATATATTACTATCTACTAATATAAAGCGCTTCGTCTGTCTCTGATCGTCTGTCTCTTGTCGTTCTGTACTGTACTGTGTTCTGTCCCGATCCTAGCTCCTCGGGATCCACCTGGAGGGACCGGGTCAAGTGTGTGGATGGGTGGGCAAGGTCTCACGTAATACAAAACACACATCAGCTAAGCGGAGCCCCGCCCACAGAGGGCGTGGCGTGCGTCGAAATGAATTGTACCGAAGACCAAGATTTCGATTTCAGTGACAAAACGACCTCGAAACTGGGCCAAAAAGTGGGTAAAGGTGTGCATTGGTAAGTCACATCGAATTAGGGAGACCCACCCCCGGTGGGCGGGGCGTTCTCTAAAAAAGCAGTGCTTTATGAAAAATTTCATAACTCGGTTGGGAGAAAGCCTACAGAGCAGAAAACAATTTGGTGTAAGGGAGCAATGTCTAAGGTGTTTCCTGCATACATGACGTGGGCGGAGGCCCGCCCAGAATGGGCGGGGCGCGCTCTGAAGTGTACAGCATTTTCTACAAGCCCTCATAATTCGGGTCGGGGAAGTCTTAAAGAGCCGGAAAAAGGTGGATAGAGGTGTATGGAGGAGTGGAGG
>MU899060.1:0-10940 GCA_036418205.1 Ostertagia ostertagi | reverse complement strand
CGGGCAGGCCAATTAGGCCGATGTCAGACTTTGCGAATCGCGCGATTCGCTAGCGTCTGCGGTCGCGTCGCGGCCAGTGAATCACTCAATTGGCTGGTACCGCAACGCGACCGCGGACGCTAGCGAATCGCTAGTAGCGAATCGCGCGATTCGCAAAGTCTGACATCGGCCTATAGAGGGGAGGGGAGCCAGTAAAAAAAGACATTTTGTCTCCACATTCAGATGGATTTAATCACACTCTGCTCAATTCAAACCGAATGGTTCCAACTTAGTATTGAAGAGCACATTTCATTTCATAAGAAAATCTTCATAGTGGCCACCTACGTGGACGGCATCAGAAGAATTTGCCCTGGAAACATGGTGCACTGGTCCAGCTCAATGGGGTGTTCCAGTAAGGGTCGTGTACCATAACGACCTTTACTGGGAAGCGAGTTTCGAGGGAGCTTGTATAGTGGAGAGCTAATGCCTCTAGAAAACTATCCAACATTAAATCGATTCACGAAATTGCGTAAGAGCTTCAGGCTGAAGCACTTACGGTAGACCTCCTTGAGCCTGACGACGGTGACAGATGACGTCATATTCTGAAGACGGTGAGGGCAGTGAAGGAGGGCCTGCGTCTACTTATAGAGGGACATTAGGGAATACTTTGCTGAGTTACTCCCGTCAACGACGGCCACAAAAGGCCGAAGTGCGGCATGGGCAAAATGTCTTTTTTTTTTTGCCCCCCCCCTCTCTGTTGGTGATTGGGTTCTTCTTTATCTGACCCCCTTCTCACTATTGCGCATTTGCAGTTCTTTGGGCTGTTTCGTGATTTGATACCGTATCCATTCCATCCAAGCCACCGCTCAGAGGAAGCGCTTTAGGTGATAGAGATGACCAGAAAAGATCGGTACCCCAGAGGCCCACGCGCGGCGAGAGGCAGAGTTGGCGGACGAGTGCGTAAGGTTTGAGGTCAAGTTGAGACCAGAAGCAGGCCAATTGAGATTCGGTCCAGGCCGACCATGTCTCAGATTCGTAAGTAATTGGCCGGTAGATTAAGGCTCATTTGAAGGCCTACTCTTGGTCTCAACCTACTTGCTAAAGCACTTCGAATATGATGCTCCCGGATCTTTCGAGGGCAACCGATGGTTTTCAGAATACCGTGCGAAGCAAATAGCATCCATGTGGCATCTGAGGAGGTAGCGTATTTCATCATCTCTCGCTTTCGGAAGACGTGCAGGTAGGGCACAAGCTGGCGTGATTGAGGCCTAAGGTTAGGCTTAACCTCAAGCAGGCTTAAACATATGATCACACCTTGGACGATGCTTAAGCCCTGGACTAGGCACAGGCTGGCTGAGAGCAAATCGGAGACGTAATCTTAGGTGATCTGATCTGATGAGGATAACTGATACCTCCATTGAAAAAGCGCACTTATTTCCTTTCACCATTGCGATTTACAAAATGGAAAATGGTCTCCATAAGTGACATCGTCGTCGAACACACTATCCAACGGTATACAATTTGCAAGGTTAACTTCAATCTGGAATTTCCTTTGATCTGGGCTTTCAATACTCAGACGGGTTGGAGCAGGGTCAACCGTCACGTTCGAACATTTTCAGGGTTTTTGCGACCCCCTTTTCTCAAGGGGGTCACCCCCTTATCTCAAGGGGGTCCAGTTGCGACCCCCTCTTAGGTAATGGAAGTGCCGAATGTGCTGACTAAATGTTAAGTGAAATATTTATTTCACTCATTTTACTTCAAAGACAGTGAACTAAAACCTTTTAAAGACAATGAACTTCCATGACATAGAACAAAACATTTGAATATTGAATTCTTCACTGGCATTTGAATTGAATTCTTTTCAAAAAATCATTGAATTTTTTTCAAAAATTCAATGATTTTTTGAAAAAAATTCAATTCAAATGTTCAGTAAAGAATTCAATATTCAAATGTTGTGTTCGTAAGTTCGTAAGTTCATTGTTTTCAAATGGACAATGAACTTCCATGAAATATGAACAGAACATTTGAATATTGAGATCTTCACTGAAATTTGAATTGAATTGTTTTCAAAAAATCATTGAATTTCTGAAAAAAATTCAATATTTTTTTCATGTTGCCCAAAACTTCAAACTTCATGCTTCCGAAAGAATCACAAGAGCAGTTCAAGGGAGTAAATCAAAGAGAGTTACGTTCTCCATCAATGCATCTCCTAAGATGAGCCCCAAAGGAGCAAGAATCACAGGGCACTGGCTAATGAAAGCTATTTTTTATGGTTAGCCTCGCGAGATCAAAATTTTTGTTCGCTCACAATCACGCCAAAATGAGGATGAAAGCGAAATGTGTAAGACCAAATGGAGGGATATCCAACAAGTAACATGAAGACTGACGAACTTCTGCTCAAACAGCTGAAAAAAGAGGAAGGATTAAAGAAGAGTAGGACTGACATGATTGCGTCAGAAACCGCCGCAGAAAGCGTTTGCGTTGCGGCGTCAACCTTGGAGCGCGGCAGGTATCACCCGGACGCTGGAAAACTGGGACGCGGCGAAGAAAAAGTTTTAGGAGAGTGTAACTTTCTTGAGACGTATTTGTTTCACTTATTGAGGTAGGTTTAAACTGTGCCTGAGGTGGCTTTACAGAAAATTGCAAGGATGACCTAACTCTCCCAAAAGTATTTCTGTCAGAAGCGGAAAACCCAAAATTCTGAGAAGGCGCACCTCCAACTTTGAGAGCTCATAAAATCTTTCGTATGCGACATCTTGGAAATTTGTGAAAAGTTTTAGAAACTTCAAATATTTCTCTAACAAAAGAGTATAAAAAGTTAAGTGATTGTCCCCTTTTCAAAAATTGTCCCGTTCGAACATTTTCCCGTGCAAAAGCGAGTTTTTGGGCTTTCAGCGACTATAACTCACTTCATTTTGATTGCTGTGTTTCCCTCTTTCCATGGGGTGAAAGAGCAGGTTTTGCTCTTTCTAATAAGCCCTAAACCATTTTTCAAAGTTCATTTTTCGAGAAAATCCCACGTTCGAACATTTCGGGCGGTTTTGCCGAACACATTCTTTGAAATCGCGAGTTTTTGGGCTTTCAACGAGCATAACTCGCTTCATTTTGATTGCTGCGTTTCCCTCTTTCCATGGGGTGAAAGAGCAGAATTTGCTCTTTCTAACAAGCCCTAAACCATTTTTCAAAGTTCATTTTTCGAGAAAATCCCACGTTCGAACATTTGGATCCCATAGGTTTTTGAGCAGCACATGCGAGTTTTTCGAGCTTTCAGCAATAATAACTTCCTTCAAAGAGCATGTTGGAAAGAGGCGAAGACATTTTTGAAGACCGCGAGAGTTTCTTCTTTCTTATGTGTTTCACGATTTTGTGGAAGAACCGTCCGTAGAAAAGTAGGTTCCCGAAGAAGTTCAATTTCAGCCACAAGAAGTCAAACTTTTCATGGAGATGCATTCAACTGTTCTCTATTCCTCAAGGAAAACACCGTAATTTGCCCAAAACTGTCTCTCTGTGCATAATTAATCGAATCTAATGCGGTCTGCACAAACAATTCTTGCCCTCGGATACGCCACGCACGCGCCTGTGGCTGACAGTCCTCGAAATTGCGACCCCCTTCCGACCAAAATGCGACCCCTTCGTTCGAACAGTTCGAACAGACGGTTGACCCTGGTTCGGTAGTCATTTTTGATCACGGTCGATGGCTGTCGCCGACCCCTCGTTTGGCCGTCTGCGTTCTCCACAAGTCCACAGTCTCTCGCTTTTGGCTGGTCCCTCGATTTCGGCGCGACGCTCGCGCTTTTTTCGACGGCGGGCATCGATGGTAGATCAGGGCGGGTATCGTAATACGCTGTTATGTGATAATGAAGATCAAGAGCAAGTCGGCTTTGAGGTTTCTAATTCGGAAAAGTCCGAATCTATGGTGTTCTCTACGCTGATTCCAAATATGGATTTTTTTTAAATAAACAAGTTTGTAAGGAGTTATTCCAGGGCAGCGCCCAGGGCGCAAATGTACAAGCATGAACCCCTTAGGAGAATCGATCAATGCGAGCCGTGTCGAGTGAACCAAGGCCTTCGGCGGTTATGCTTTTAACGATGTAGCACCTGAATATGCAGAGCTATCTAGCGCGGGACCCAACCAGCCATTCAGAATTCCAGCGCCGTTCCTCCAGTGCGTCTCAGACACAATGGTATTCGGAAGAATCCGTGTTGTAGTCCTCCGAAGGAGATCAGTGAACCGAAACTGGAGTGGTAGTCTTTACTGGTTCGGAGGGGTCAGTCTTCGCGAAGCATGGCGCGACGTCGCTGAGCCACTGCACTGCCTCGAAGTCTAAATACAATACATGCTTTATTTTCAGAGGCATGTCCTTGTCTTCGCTTCTTGAAGTGTTCTGTCACCTTATTCCGTGGGGCTTCATGTGGTCACCGTGAGCTCGCAGTCTTTCCGCCGTGAGCGGTTAGCGAATTGCGTGACATTCGTAGCGAAAAGGAACAGCCACGACAGGCGCAACGTCGCGCTTTCAAATAACTGGGTATATCCACCTAAAGGCACTGTGCCCCCAAATCGCGTGTCTCCGTCTTCACCAAAATCGGTAGCTTAATCGCTATGCTCTACGCGCTATGCGGGTAACAATAAGAATGAGACATCAACAACGTAAATTCTGATAATACATTCGAATATTTAGATGGACTACATATAAGTGGTTTGAATTCCCGGCGTCAAACTGTCACAAATGTTGGTGACGGGAACTAACACCGTAATAACTGGGTTGAACACGCTAACCGTGACGAGTTTGACGTTGGAATCTGGCTCAAATCTACATGTGGCTAGCATCCACCACTGCTTACGTGGATGATCACTGACGGCCGCCTCCTACCAGCGGGCCGTCCAAAGAATGTGCGTTTTGCGAGAGGTGTTTCTTTTCTGGAGGTCATTTTGTTTTGCTCGAAACTTTGCACATGATCTCTTTGAAAGCAAACAAAGCACCTAAGAACAACATATTTTTTGTGCACCATGCCTTTAAGTTCAGGGCCGTCAATGGATGTTGGACAGATTTTCGTCGTTAAGAAACTTTATCGAGGGAAATTTGAATGTCCCTTGGTGTGCACATTGAAATGAATCGAAGCGATTTCTATAGACGGTGTAAAGTTTCTATTGTTCCTTTCATTCGACATCCTGGTTTCAACGCGTTCTATCGTATCTCCAGTGCGTATCAATTTGCAACGAAACACTCGGGCAATGCCACTTTGTTTTGTGTCGTCGTCGTTATCGTCTGCCACATCATTTCCGAATATGTAGTGATTATGCGAGGCGTTGTATTCGTTCGAAAACAACACCCACGACGAGCCATTCATGGGTGGTAACCGGTTGCCCTTGGGGCTAAACATAGGAGTGTGAGAACGAACAATCGCTCTACATTGTCAAATAGAATTGTTATCTTATCGAAAACACGTTCTAGAATGTTATTTTTGAGCCACGTAACACTATTGCAGATGTCTTAATTATGGCACCACCCTTGCTTATGTTTTGTAAACGATTGTTGGGTCTATTCCAGTAAGGAGGGGCATCGCGGTGCACAGTCTGCTCCAATCCCGGTTTGGCTCCAGGAGCCCTTTAAAATTACAAAATGCTATCAGTTTTGTTCCTGCATTGTTTTTTCTCTGGTTTTGGCTCAGTGCGGCGACTGCCTAAACCTTTACATTATGTGCTCTCCATGGTTTCAAACACGCGGAGCGCTCTGAACTGTATGCCCCCTCCCCCCCCCTTACTGAGATAGACCTCGATCGTTTTCCTTTATCAATAAAATGTTTCCCTTACACCTTCTAGAGAGGATGAAGTTTTCAAGGATCGTCCTCAGTTGGTATGTATTCTCAAAATGGGTTTAGCAGGAGTAAGTGACTATTTGCGCCGTTTAGATCCAGGGAGAGACTGGATTTCCTGGCAAGGTCCACCGCCCGTTCGAACTTTCAGAACAAGGGGTCGTATGCTTCATTTGGGTAGCTCTCTCCCTCCCCTCCCCGAGCCATTTTGGAGGGTAAAGTGGGAGGAATTGGAGAGCGTCATTGGTCTCAGAACCAATTGCTATAGAAACAACCGCGATGGTGAGGGTGGTGGTCGTACTTGTTAGGGGGTCATATTTGGGAGTGAACCCTCTCCCATGTGGTGATAGAGGGTCGTGTCGATACATCCAGGTAGGGGGGGGGGTAGAGGGTAATGAAAAAGTGCGATAACGCTAGTTCATTAAGTGGTTTGTTAAAATCATTTGAGGTCCAAGCCAATCGAATGTTTTGAACGATTTCGCCTTTCATAACGTGGGTGTATCAACTTTCTTTCAGGGCGCAGTCATGGGACTTTAATACAGAGGTATTTCTTTTCTTCGATCTGCTCATCAAACGCTTAACAATGAGATTGTGGGTGAGGAACAAAAGTGCTGGTCGGCATTCTGGGAAAGATTGGTAGATCGGAGATTGCTTCAACCATTTACCTTTCTATCCCTCATTGTTGTTTGCTATGGTATTTTTTGAATTGTTGAATTAGAAAAAGCATGATCCGCGGCTGACGGGATTTGGTTTTTATGAACGTGCGAGAACGCGAAAAAACTGCCGCATGTCTGCGGATGAATATGTTCTGATGGTTGGTTCATTTATGCTGAAGAATCATGAAGCGACCGAATTTTCAGTTGTTACATTTATTCGGGAGGCAAATTTACAACCGTCATTATGGACCGCAAGCATTTTTATATATCCACATAATATATTACATATGGGGACTCGGTCCGAGGAGGAGCATCTTGTCAATATGCGTATAGAAACAAGTGGGTGTTTGGAGCTCTTAAAGTCCCGTTTCAGGGATCGCGAGCCAAAAGAAGAGAGGAAAAGCCTTGCCCTGTCTGGAATTTAAGACGCGACAGCAAGGATACACGTCGCGTTGGCAAGGGGTAAAGGACAAGAAGTCAGAGACGTCTAAGCGAGCGAAGTGGGCGGAGTGTCGAGCTTTAGCGATTGAGAAGCGAATTGAAGTGCACAAAGTTTAGAACAGGAAGAAAGGGGTGGGACGAGGAGATATTTACACGGAACGAATAAAAAGATAATAATCTTAGCGCAACCACCTAGTGGTTAATCTCCGTTCGCTTCGCAGATTCCTGCACAAAGTTTCAAGGACAAATATAAAATACACGGGCACCGGCGATAATTGGAAAATCGCTCAAAAGCGAACTCAACAATTACTGAACTCCAAAGTTGCAGAAGCGACGGAGAAATCAATTAACGAAGCTAGATTACGGTCGAATTTATCGTTAGAATTGCAGATGTAAATCTCCCGTCGGCTGGCGCAAGCGATGGGATCGCTCAAGCGCATTCAACGTCGCTCTTTAGGGATTAATTGTGCTACATCGCTTCAGATACGACAAATGTTGAAATCGAGACCAGTGGAAATTTATTGCAGTAAATTTTCGGACGCGTCAGAATAAAAAATCAATGCCTGTAGAGATAACGAACCAAAAATGAACAATAAAGAAACACGCGACTCACCGATCGCATAGCGAATACGTCCGGACTGACCGAAATAATGTCACTAGGCAGAGATATACGAGGAACAGTGGAGTAAACCATAATAAGCAGTGAGAGGTATACTTGGAATGAAAAGCAACATTTTAAACTTTCTAGACTGTTATAGGAAATAAGCTTTGAGAGAAATAAAAGAAGAAGCCAGAGGACGCCATGATCAAATAAAGTGAATGCTAAATATGCGAGGTGAACCAGAGAGAAAAATCAACAAGAGCAAGAATGAATTCACCAAGCCTTTCAGGAGTTTAAGGACGAATATGAACACTTAGAGAAACGGTCCTGCTATCTTCAGCTGCGCCAACAGAGGATTACCTGTGCGGGTACCCACACTCGCGGACGGGCTCACCAGGGTGAGGAGCCAATGACTGGGTAACACTTTATCTTCAAAATAATTACACGTGAATTGTTATGGAATTAAAAAGGAAAAAAGCATTTTCGCGTGATTGATCAATGCTATGTGAGGGCCGGCAGCATGATACTTCAACAGGAATCTTTAGGAAATCTTGTTGAATGTGATATGGCCTATAAAACAATATTCTTAAGAGTGGGCCAGCACAATGACGAAGATTAGGTGGCTCTTTTCCTCCAGCATACTTGTCTCAAATTGAACGGCCTAGAGATATATAGCCATGGTTGGCCCAGATCCGAGATACGCAGATTCCGATCGCGGGCCGTGTGCGTAGCAAACAGCGCCACTTTCCACCACACCACCGTCCTTATATAAAGCATGAAAAGCCAGGTTGCCCTTCATCAGTGCACTGTGCCTTTGAGTCTCATTCAAAAACTTGGAGGCATTTGGTTACTCACGTGGTTTACGACTTTATCCTCCCTTCAAATTTCTGCAGGCTCGTTGCATGCTGCAAATTTTGTATTCCCGACACTGAATCAATCATTAGTATTCTCTCGGCCATCAACCTTCTTCCGGTTTTGGTCTTCCCTTCGTCAACATGTGACGTAGCCATGTGACTTAATGATTACTATGACACAAATAGGATGAAGCGTTTGGCGAACACCAGCGCCTTTTTTGGGATGCGCCACGCCTTCGAGATCGTAGTGGCATTTGACGCGACTTGACCTTTGCCGTGACTCCAGGGTCCAACTGCTGTACAGTCCGGTGTATTAATCTTCCCAGACAAGTCCAGCCCCGGGCCAACCGTCACATCCAGCCGATTTCGAAAAATTTGGGATCCCTAATCATATCTGTTACTATAGCACATATTTCAGTTTGGCTACTAGAGATCGACGACTTACGGGGATGAGAATTTATATCACCGTTGAAACGAAAATTCCGTTATTTTGCCACTATTTTCACAAAAACTGTACTAATTTTTTCCCCGTTGTCTGGACCGACCCACCCGTTTTCTACAAACACGGCCCCAGCTCGTATTCACCGCTTGTGCGATTGGCCCTGGCTGGTGCACTTAACAAAGTTCGAAGGGTTGGCAGATTTGGTTGGACATCTTGGCCTGGACAAGACTCGGCCATGAAATCGATCCTCGGACCGTGCGCTTGAGAAGTGGAAAAAATGCCACTACATCGTCTCCGTCCACTTTTTGACAACATATGGGCAGATATTTCGCCAAACATAGTCCAGGAATCGTTTACCTGTCGGCATTGAGTCTGCTCATGAACCTGTGTATTGAGAAAATATGCCATTGGGGCTCTCGAGCTGTGGTCCCACAACCCACTTTTGTGCTACCCTAAACCTAGACCCCCACCCCACCCCCACAAGTTATGTATGGCTTTCGCCGGGCAAGTCAAAGCGCCCGCCTCTCGCCGCCAAACGGTTCTGCACTCCTAATTTTCGCGAATTCTTCAGGGCTTCAGAAAACCTTGTCACTTGAAATCTTATTCCGCCTGTCCTGAGTCTCGTGCTCACCTTCTTCCGCTCTCGCTTCCAACGACACACTGCTTCTCATATCCAAAAGCGAAAAGCTCTTCTCCAAAACTTTTCCCTCTGAATCTTGAGCTAGACGTGATGCATATTCATTCCAATTGGTATCCTAGTTATTTACCTAGCAACCCATAAAAAGCAGACAGTAAGTCATTAAATCGGCGTTTGATTTGGAATGCGCCACGCATTCCACTTTCCAATCCGGTCGTCAATGGCGGTTGAAACGATTTTGTCTAATGACTTGTTCCCCATTGCAATCGATGCCTGTCAATCGTTATGTATCTTTCCTCCAGACAAACTTGCTGTCAAAATAATCTGCCCCGAAGAGTGGGACTTGTAGGCCTGCACGGGCACACAATCCAGGATCTGATCCCTGTGGTGAACAGCACCACATGCCGCTACACCACCCCGTCCGCTAGCTAGCAAAAGGAAATTTCACGAAAATTGTTGCATCATTTGCAGCGACGTGATTTCTGCACGGAGTCCCTCTTTAAATCATATAAATGAGGATTAGTCTTATCGTCGTCAAGAATGATTGCTGGGAAAATGCGTTACCGCTGCTGATCCTTTAGTCATAAGCGGTTCAAAGCTCCTTACATTAATCACGATTATCCCTTTTCTGACTAAGGGGATTTTATTTTCGAAAGACATTCCTGACGTTGACGATCGTAAACAGCAGACTTGAAAGTTTTAATAGTTAGCAGCTTCCGCAAAGTTAATTGCTCAGACAACCCCGAAGTGGGAGTATGTCAAGAGGCCCTTTTGAGGTCACAGTGGGGACGGTTTGAATCGGATGGGATTAGCGGTAGAATAGAGCAGAAGGAATGAAAGGTGATCTTCTAAACGTTTCAAAAAACCGTTTGAACCAAGCCAGCCAGCAATTAAAAGCTTCTCATGTCGAAATATTGATTGCACTGTACATGCATAGAGTAGGTTTTGGGTACGAGGAGAAAGGGGTACCCGACAGGAGGCCTGTCGCGCGGCAAGAAGGCAGAGTCAGCGGACGAGTCGCAGCACGTACTGAATAGAATGTACCATTGCACGTCCTACATCGCACAGCACGCGCTGCGACTCGTCCGCTGACTCTGCCTTCTTGCCGCGCGACGGGCCTCCTGTCAGGTACCCGAGGAAATGCGTTCTCTCTACAAGAACCTGTTCGAAGATAAACAGATAAAGACTATGGTGGACACGTGAAACCAATAGAAATATCCTCAACAATGCCTTCCAGCGCGAATATGTGTATAAACACCAGATCGAAGCTGGATACGGTATTTTCCCTGCGCGCGGTGACCGATGAACTTGACTTGAACTGGTGGCTCTTCTGATGTCATACCTTGAGAAAGTAATGCTTGAACGCTTCCAAACAAACGATTCTGCTATAACTATTGGGCAGTGTGGCGCTATCCCATGCACGTTGCCACATTGTAATCATATTTACGTTAGAAGGAGCTAAAAAGGCTTGCTCTTATGTGAGGAAGTGAATGACGTGCAATCGCGAAGAGCATGT
>MU899051.1:0-16620 GCA_036418205.1 Ostertagia ostertagi | reverse complement strand
GAAAGGAAAAGTAAAAATAGGTTAGGAATCCGCTCAAGAAACTTCATCTGCCTCAGGGTGTCCACATAATTTTGATACAAAGAAAAAACTTTCCATGAAAAATAGTTCGCTAAGTTAGAACGAAATCTTTTGCCGAAAATATCATTGTAGGTTATCGACCACTAGGAGTTGAATGGTGAAGGTTTCATGACATAAAAGCCTTTAGCTGACCCCTGAGAATCGATTCCAGGGTGTCCACATACTTTTGGTATGCACTGTATACCGATTTGGCTGCGCACGCATTCGCGTGCATCTTACGGGACTGCAGGAGTATTGAAACAGGGCCATCAATTTTTTTGTAATGCTTTCTGGAAAAGTTCGAAGGTTCGAAAGCCCCACCTCGCTCCGAACTCATCTTGGGACCGAGTCATAATGTTTGGTGCAGACTCCGCCCACAGTGGTGCACGCTCCACCTTACCCATAGTGTTGACCTTCCTTCCGTTGCCAAACTCTGACCGTTTTTCCCGGTCTCCAGGACTTCCTGGAACCGTGTTATATGTTTGATGCAAAGCTCCGCCCACATTGGTGCACCTCCCACACACTTATAATTTGACCTCCCTTCCTTGCCAGACACTAACCACTTTTTTCCGGTCTCCAGGGCATCCTGGAACCGAGCTATGATGTTTCGTAGATAATCCGCCCTACATTGCTGCATGCCCCGCCCACCAATAGCAGTTAACTTCATTTCCTTCGCTGACCCCTATCCACTTTTCCCCGGTCTCCAGGACTCTTGAGACCGAATTATAACTTTGACGCAAACTCCGCCCACATTGGGCACGTCCACCCACCTATAGCAGCTAACTTCTCTTCCTTCGCTGACCTCTATCCACTTTTTTCCCTGTCTCCAGGACTTTTGGGACCGAGTTATAATGTTCCGTGGATAACTCCGCCCAGTGTGATGTGAATGAGAGATCGATCTGAAGTTTGATGTAAAGTGCGTACGACTGAAGAAATTGTCTCAACATAGGCCGCTACTAACGCGCGCTCATAAATCCTCCAAGAAAACCAAGAGCAATAGCAAAGCAAAGAACACTGAATTTGGAAATGTCATCCATGAGAATAGCATATGCAATTTTCTTGGTGTTTGGAGGGGAAAAAGTAGACGTGCTGACGGATCCAACATTGTATCATGGTGAGTATGAGGATGCGAGGAAAAATGAATGGCAAACAGAGAAGAAACTGTTCCTCAGAATCACGAGATCTGGTCAAGAACAAAAGGTTATAGTGGGTCAGTCACGGCGATATGGTGCCCTTCAAACACCTTTGCGACGGACGCTTGTACCGGGAGAAGCCATGAAGAGTTGCGAATCCGCAGACGGGTTCTTTCGAAGGACTAGTCGAGAAAACAGAAAACCGTTGACTGAAACCCCATCACGGAGAACGGAGAACATTTTTCCATCATCAAAAAGGTTGAAGATGGAAGTAATGTAGCTGTTGTGCCAGCAGTGGTACTACTTCAAAAATAGTTTTGATAGAAAATCGACGTAAGTGGCATGCCGCTATAAAATCATTAACATGTGATGATTCCGTGAAATTTTTAGGAGATGCTAATCGAGAATAATTCATCACTATCACCCTCTTGTGAAAATCATGCTGATGAATCGAACGCTGAAGTTCTCCCTGTAGAAGAACCTAACACTCTGATTTCGTCCTCTGATCAAGTAAGTATAAGATCACTACATACGAAGTGCATTTGAATCCCCACTGAATAGTATATTTTAGGTTCCCAATGATGCTCCAAGTAGGACACCTTATCAGAATAACGAGGGTGAATGGGAAATCTTCGAAGAAGTTATGCCGCCATCCAACGAAATAACGGTAGACGCACAAGGAGAGATAATTGGGGCTCACCCTATGCACGAAGTGAATCCTTTTTCATATAATCGAATAATGACTAATTTGCGCTTACTTTTCGCCTAATGGCTCCACAGCATAAGTATTGGCTTAGCCGAAAAATTACCGCCGATTTTGACTCTCGAATCCGAAAGTACTTATCTCGGTTCAATCAAAACATTTTTGATCGAAATGAAAACTATTCACAACCTATATACCTTTGTCCTGAAGAAGACAGTTCAAGAGATTCGGATGTTGGATCCTGGAGTTCTGTAGGCGAGAAACTGCAAAGGTCGTTTCAGCATCATTTGGGTTTCAAGGTTTGATCTCTTCGGAAAGACTACCAAGATGGCTAAAAACTCACAGTTGCTGGGCAAGAGATCTATTGTGCAAGGTGCTCGCAGCGCAGTTTTGCAGCTCAGTTAGTTCAACTTGTGCTGGAATTGCAAGATAGGGCTGGGCAACTGTGGAGAAAAGAGTCGGTAAGAATTAGGAGCACACAGTTAACTCAGAACCATTGTCGAACATGATTGTACTACTAAACACAGGCGACATTGTGTGGGTAAGCATGGAGGTGCCACAGTGTACTAGTCTCCGGACTCGTAAGTGGTACACTTCCCCGTCAAGTAATTGATGATAGATCCTTCCTAATGTGCGCTATTCAAGGCACCGATTATTATAGGGCTTAGAGGGATTTAGGGTGTGGAAGTGCTCAATAGTATGCCAATAGCAAAAAAAGCAGAGATATCCGCCATGGAAACGCGAGAAGGGGACCCCCTTGTTTGGCCGTTGATTTTCGTTCACGGATAACGGCCAAAACGGCTGACATAGGACTCCATGTTTTACCGTAACATGCTTGATGGCACCATGCCAACCCCGCTCCAGTTCAGATAACTCAGATCAGAACAGGTGGTATATTAACCATAGAAACGTAAACACATTGACATGATTGAAAAGGTTCAGAACAGTTTCACCAAAAAGCTCATGATCAGGGCGGTCGGATTTTGCTATGGAAGCATCCCCAATAGCAACGAAAGGAACTTTAACTTTGGACTACAGTTACTCCAATGGAGGAGGAAGAATTTGATTTGTTAATGCTTCACAAAATCCCTACACGGTCTTACTGGTCTTAATAGCGGGGCATTTTGTACTCTTGGACCGTCTATTACCAGTTTGGCTCGAGAAAAATTCTCAGTTCCACTGCAAAACTCAATTGTCGCTTCCACTTCTTCTCTATGCGCGCAAATTTGCTATACACAACCATGAGCAAAAAGGCCGCTATCCCTGTCAGTATCCATTCATTCCGTAGAATCATTAATAAATACCTCGATCGTTGATGGCTCTCTCACCCTGACTTTTTCTCTGCCTCAGCCGTGCCGTGTATGTTTCCCTCTCCATGCTCGCTGTTGACTATAATCACATTTTATCCTTAATTAATACTGTGTTTTTCTTATATTTTTTGTTTTGTTTGTTTGGATTTTTTAACTGGCATTTTGGCCCCTCGTCGACACCCTTATGCAATCTTAATTGTTTCTTTGTGGCTGCAAGCCACGAGCCCTCTATGAGTCTTCCAAAACCGTAACAAATATATATAGATGTGTCGCTGCAGTCAACACAGCGCGTCGAAATTACTAACCAAACTAGTTGTACTGTCGGAACACGAGGATATTCGGCAACTGGTTGAACCTGCCCACTTCTCTCTCAATATCCTATTGGCCAAGTGTGGGGTACATTTGGGAGAACTGTTGCAGCACACCTTCAATGTGCCAATAATTGTACAGCAATAGTCATTTGCGGTGTTGACGAATGCAAGGCTCTATCAAAAGAACTCCCCACCAACCTTGTGGTCAGAATGGGAGCTAGTAGCAGTATGCGTTACAGACTAAAGGTCACATATCCATGTCACTGCTTTCTGAAGGTTCACGCTTGACTGGGATAGCTCACCCACCAGCCGTTGTAATCAGTGTCTTGGACGAAAAGCCTCATTTCTCTTCTTCCCATTGCGTGTTTTCGTCAGTAATCCACTATGATGTACTGTAGCAGTCCCGTCTATGTGCGCTCCAAATCACCGAGGTAGGTTAATTGCAGTGAGATGTCGTACAAAAGTTAGTTTTCTTTGAGTTTTGCACACCAGTGTGTGTCTAATATGGACAACTCCGATATAATGACAAGTAACTGGAGCGAATCGAGAGAAGCCTCCCCGCGTCTTGCTTCGATCGTCAACAATGGTGTAAATTGTTTGGCTTTCTTCTGCTTTGTCACGCCGGTTCACTCCCATTCGCGTGCACTACTGAGTTTTTGCAATGATAAGTTACTTTCATGTGAAATCGCCTCAATAAAAGGTCGTGCGGAGCAAATTTCAGTCTTCATATTTGACCGAACTAAATTACCAAGTCAAAACCTGTGATGCTGTCCCTGCGTTCGAGGCTCTATCAGCCGAGTTGGACAGTTGGAAAAAAAGCAACAATCGTAGAAAATCCCCATTCAACAGGCTTTCACATCAGGGTGAAAATCGTGTCGAGTACGTGGTCGCAGAGGTACGACCCCCCCCCCCGAAATCGAGATCCTGGCACGACCCCCTCTAACAGAGCAAATTAATTCAATTAAAATAAATCCTGCAAAACAAATCAAAAAAAATTCTGCAAAATAATGCTAAGGACGCTTCATCTTGTCATCTATGCACGTCTTCCATCGCTGCATACTTTTGTGTACATACTGAAATATCGACTCGAGGAAAGAGGCATTAACTTTGTGTGACCTCAAGGCGAGGTTCGTTCAGAAACGCACAGAAATCCTGAAGACACGGGGTTGCGATTCAATCTTGATTCTTGCTTGAGTATATCAAAACAGCCGAGTGTATCAAAGGCCGATTCAACGGCAGCTGCGGCGCGATTGTCACTGGGTCAGATTTGCCGAAATTTCAAAAAAAAACGTCCGAATCTACACCCTCGATGAAAAGGTTGCATTCCTCCATTTCACAACCTTTGAAGCAGCTTGAGGTAGAGTTAGATAGAGCTGGATTTCGCGTTTCCAACAAGCATCGAAATTGCTCTGGAAGCCTTCCTTGCAGAAAGATAGGGTCTGTCAAATTTCGTCGAGTAAATGTCGAGGAGGCCGAAATTTTCACGCGAGTTTTTGCCACTTCAAGAGCAATATATCTCTTATATTGTAAGATCCTGAAAAAGGGAAGATAGTTTTGGAAAGCGGAAGGTTTGCGCTTCCTGATGGTCTGTTTAGTTTTCTTCTACAGCTTTTTGGTTGAAGAGATAATTGCGTCGAGGATCTATCGAGGACGGATCCGGCCCCACCTGGAAATCCGCTCCCTCATTCACCATTGCAAGTGTGACTCGTTGGCAACACTCGGAATGTGTCTAGAACAATATCTTTGAACGCAAACAATAAGAATAGGAGCAATCGTCATCATCCGATTTGGTATTGGTATAAGCCATGCATCCCTCCTCCACTCACAGTTGCAGAATCGATTGAAAGGTGTTATATGATGGGGACCTTCGAACGAAACTGTATTGTAGTAGACATAGTGTGTTGTGCTATTCCTGTAACCTAAAAAACAACTTCATTTGCCCAGCGCTTTTTCTTCACGGTTGTCGTTTTTCCGACAGGGTCCCTAACAACAGCGTCATTCTCAGCGAGGTATTAAGGGAGAAGGAGCGAGTGATAGGCGGAGGAGGTGCCTTTGCAGCGCGTGCGCACATGTGGCACTCTTCTTTGCGGGGATGCACTTTCATTCTTTGTACTGCCTTCAAATACGCCCTTCTCATGAAGGTGGAGGAATGGAGCGACTGAACCTGCAAAGAAAATTTAATATCATGTTTTTTTTCGGATGTTTTCATTTTCTGCTGCGCTATACCCTATTACCTATCTGCACCATGATACCACTTCTGTTACTGACCCCCAAGAGTACGACCCCCCATGGACCAGCCCAACAGGTACGACCCCCCTGTCGAGGATTTCCTCGACCGATATTCACCCTGTATGATACCAGTGGTAACCGTTCACCCTGCTTCACAGTGGGTACCGTTTGACGCGTTGACGAGGGCGGTTGCGCGCCACATCTTCGTGATAAAGAGACTCGCTTTTCTTATTTAGCTGGATCTTTTCGTGTTCCAAAACGGCAAGCTGCCTCCAATATGCTAAATTTGGCTCCTCACTTATGAGCACGGTAATGCGGATGATTAAGGCCACTGTAAGGAGAGGAAATGTTTCAGAATCCATTTGCTAGAGCTGTTTGTTTTGTTCCTGAAGGAAGTCTGAGTGCGCTATGGGACCCAGTTTTTTTTTGTCCTCGATACCCCCCCCCCAACACCACCAAGAACTCTGCATTGTTCTTATTTTCCTGTGCGCAACATATTGAGATGTAGAGTGAAATAAATTCATTCATTTTCAGGCTAACCCGATGATTGAGGGTGAGTACGAATCAGGAGAAATGAATGCTACATTCACATCAGGAACAAAAAAGGGAAAAAAGAAAAAGCCACCAAAGAAAAAGAAGACGACATCGAAAAAGGTTTCACTTTGAAATACTCAATCGGATATTTTTTGAAGCACACAGTTTCCCTGGAAGCTAGCGCGCTGTAGTGACAGAATAATCAAGACTGAGCAGAAATAGAAGCTCTGCTCATAAGTCTTGAACTTTTTGCACGAAAAGTATGACAACATTTGAACTCAAAATCACAGTTTAGCTGTGATAAATGCATGATCTCTGTGATGGAACACACATCAGTAAACATGCAACATGCAAAAATTGTATTTCACAAGCCCTTGTATTTTTGTAAGAAAAAAGTTCTTGTTAGGAAAATGTTTAGTTTAGAAATCATACATTTTAGAACTTGGAGAAAAATGTAACCGTGCATTATAAACTAACTATCTTTTTTCACCAAACGGGCATTGTATGTAATAGTGGCTTTTGCTCTGATGCTCATTTGTTGCTTGTACTTTTCGTGCAGGCCTTAACACGTTGACGACATCGCGTGTTTTGGCATTTTGCACCGCGTGGGACAGGAGCGATTTTGCGAGCGCGCCGTCCTCACCTTCCTTACGCTTATTTTTCTGTTAAAAATGCCCAAAAATTTGAATCTCACACAATTATTTCGGCAAGGATGAAAGCGGCATAAATATGGTAATACCAGTAGAAGTTTGTTTAGAAGAACCCATAATGATCACGAAGAAGCAAAAAAATCCACTTTCGCTACGAATGAAGTAAAAGCATTTATACCTAAGTTTCTTCCATCAAATACAAATATCTTGAAACTCACAGAGTTTTGTATTAACTTCTTCTACAATCTTTCATATGAATGTTACGACAGTGAAAGGAATACTAGGAAAGAATTGAATGAAAATTTGTGCGTTCAGAAAATCGCTAAATCAAGGATATTTGACCACTCTGGCTGCCATGTGGTTTATAGTTATGCTAATGTATTATCTATAGAATGAATACAAAAAACTCGAGAAGAAGGAGCGCAAGCACAATAAAAATGAGCGATATGGTTCTGACGCGCATGCGCGTCAGCCTTTCGTCAACGTGTCAATAAGGGGGGGGGGGGTGGTGGAGAGAAAGGTCTTGTGGAGTTTATCAACATGGCGGAACCTGTATTCTTCATTCCAGTCTTTGAAATAGCCAATTTTAGAGGGAGCTATATGTGTCTAAGAGAACCATCTCGGAATACTTGGCCTGTTTTTTGGCATGCCTGCTATTGATTGTAAGACGCATACTCGAATTTTTTTCCGACATAAGGATTTTCGTTCTAACAGTGGTCCCCAATGCAGTAGGGAACAACAGGCGAATATGTGATCTTTGCGGATAACTACCGCAGAGAGGATGATTAGTAAAGCAATCAGCCTTGCCAGTTCCCTTTCGGAGTGCACTACGCACTCTTCTTCCGTACAGAATCGTAGTGATGTTGAGCACGGGGTTTTCAGAACCCCTCGTGGGGACCTTCGCCCAACAATTCAGTAGCTTTATCTCTCACAAGGGAGGTCTTTCAGGGCAAGGTGCGCTTTTTCAAAACGGTTTTGTGCATATTGTAGGGACGCATGTAGGGAACGCAAAACCATGTTTCATTTTCGCTGAACGGTTATAGCAGTACCAAAAAGAAGCATAAGGTACTGTTAAGGGTTCGATCCCCCGTGGCGACTAAATTTTGCATTTGGGTTGGCGCCTACGGTTTGGTGCCAAATCGCGCTAAATATCAAAATCAGATGTCAAATTCATCGTCAGGACCATTTTGAAGCCAACAAGTGGCCGCCAACCTTGATTGCAAAATTTAGTCGCCGCGGGGGATTGAACCATCAAGAGTATTATTCACCACTTTTTTGGTACTACTAAAACCGTTCAGCGAAAACGAAACATGGTTTTGTGGTCCATACATGCGTCCCTACAACATGTACTAAACCGTTTCCAAAAAGCGCACCTTGCCCTTGAACAGAAACTTCCTTTCAGCAGACTGTACCGATCCGAATCCGAAGAGATGGATGGTGTGGCTATCCTGGACGGTGTGCTATCCAGGGTTTGATCCGCAAATGGTACGTGTAGTAGGCCGCTCGACACAACACTATATTCTTTATTCGACTGCCATTGGGAATGAGTAGTTTGTTTCCATAAGTGAGTTGTGCAATCTCTGTTTTGGTTGGAGTGCTTAGCCGCAACGAGCTGTAAAGGGATAAATATGTATGGAGTGCATGTGTACATGAGGCTGGGCGTTACATTACACACTAGAACTCATTCTCGCAGTCTATGTCCTCTACATACAACATATTGCAGTACTAGATCGCTTGAATGACGACGACAGCTTTTCTCAGAAAGTCGGTCTTCCTTCTGAACATTCAATACAACTGCTTCGAGGTTGTTAGGTGGTAAATTTTGCTTCTCGCCCGAATAAAAATTTACCACTTAACAACATTGAGGCAGAAGTTAGTCACAACTATAACACCAAGAGTGCCGAGGTTTCAAGATGAGAGCTTGGAATTCACTCAATATAACATTTTTTTTTAAGAAAGTCGTCTAATTCATCCACTTACTGCCACTCATCCTATCGTTGAAAATTGCGACTAAAATCTTACATTGATCAAGAGTACATACAGTAATTACGAAAATTCAAAATTAACGTGATTAATATAATATTATTACCAGTTGGCGCCGCACGCATTGCGCGCGCAACACAGATCTGTGGCGAATTTTGATGGTGCGACGAAAAATTTCAAATTTGGCTTGATACAATACGAATATCTGAATTCTCCGCTAAATTCTATGCGCTCTTTCTTCGTCAACCATTATCCTATTTTTCTCGGTCCTCGGCCCGGACAATAAATCTCGTGGCGAACTCCGTCTACTTCGGTGCGTGCCCTGCCGACCAATAGCATTTGGCTCCCTTCTTTTCGCCGACCTCTACCCCCCTTTTTCACCGGTCTCTGGGACCTCTTGGAACCAAATTACGACACTTTTGGCAAACTCCGCCCACTTAGGTGCGTGCTCTACCCAGTGATAGCAGTTGAGCTCTTTTCCCTCACCAACCTCTAACCCCGTTTTCCCCTATCTCTAGGACCTCTTGCAACCGAATTGCGATACTTTTGGCAAACTCCGCCCACTTGGGTGCGTGCTCTACCCACTAATAGCATTTGACCTCCTTTCCTTCGCCGACCTCTACTCCCTTTTTCCCAGCCTCCTGGACTTCTTGGGGCCGAGTTATGAATTTTCGTCGCAAACTCCGCCCACTTTGGCCAAGCCCCGCCTACCACTGGCCTTTGACCTCCACTTTCCCACCCAACTATATCTTCTTTTTTCCCCACTCCGGGACCTTCTGGAACAGAGTTCTGAATTTTCGTCGCAAACTCCACCCACTTTGGTCAAGCTCCGCCCACCGATGACAGCTAACCTCCACTCCTCCACCCACCTCTATCCACCTTTTCCCCAGCCTCCGGAGCTTCATGGAGCCGAGTTATAAATTTTCGTCGCAAACTCCGCCCACTTTGGTCAAGCCCCGCCCACCATTGATAGCTGGCCTCCACTCCTCCATACACCTCTATCCACCTTTTTCCGGCTCTTTAGGACTTCCCCGACCCGAATTATGAGGGCTTGTAGAAAATGCTGTACACTTCAGAGCGCGCGCCCCGCCCATTCTGTTCTCCTCCACCCACTGTAATGTATGCTATACGAAGTTAATACGACATTTTAGACATTGCTCCCTTACACCAAATTGTTTTCTGCTCTGTAGGCTTTCTCCCAACCGAGTTATGAAATTTTTCATAAAGCACTGCTTTTTTAGAGAACGCCCCGCCCACCGGGTGGGTCTCCCTAATTCGATGTGACTTACCAATGCACACCTTTACCCACTTTTTGGCCCAGTTTCGAGGTCGTTTTGTCACTGAAATCGAAATCTTGGTCTTTCGGTACAATTCATTTCGACGCACGCCACGCCCTCTGTGGGCGGGGCTCCGCTTAGCTGATGTGTGTTTTGTATTACGTGAGACCCTGCCCACCCATCCCACACTTGACCCGGTCCCTCCAGGCGGATCCCGAGGAGCTAGGGAATTTCGTGACAGACATACAGAACGACAGACAGACGACAGAACGACAGACGACAGAACGACAGACGAAGCGCTTTATAGTATGTAAGATAGAAGATGTGCGTTGAGAACAACTTCACTGCACAAAATTCAGTAGCGCCCAGGTTACATGAGAATACAGCTTTTACACACTTTTAATTCCTCATAAACAGCAAAAAAAACTAATCAATTTAAGTTGCTTTTATTTAATCATTAACCCCATTCCCGTTCTTTTGATCGAGAAAATTACTTCACATGTATCCCACTTACATACGGTTAGGGCGGCAGTAGTGTAGCGGCAAGTGGCACGCTTACCACGGGGATAGAATCCTGAGTTGCGTGTCGTCCGGGCCAACCACCCCTCCGGGGTCGGTTGATTGGTACCAGACTTGTCTGGGAGGATAAAAAAACTGACTTGTACATCGGCTGGCCCCCGCAAGTCATTGTATAGGCCACATCGCATTCAAACGCCACTACGAATGTACAAATGGAAGTAGAATGCGTGCCGCATCCCAAAAAGGGATTGATCAACGGCAAATGCTTTATCCTTTATCTTTCTACCCGTTGAAAAAGCGCTGAAATATATGCCATCCTGCTTTGCAAGAGTTATCTTCTAAAATTTCGGGTGTGTGGTTAGGCGGCCGCGCTCGCAAATCGCGCCTATCCCACATGGTTCAAAAAGGCAAAACGCGCGCTTTCGTCGATAAGTCATGCACCTTGGCGGAACTCCTTCGGGGTAACTTCTCGCCAGTGATACAACCATCATTCAATCTGAAGAAGAATTGTTATTAAAATGAAACAATTTCAAACGTCGCCTTCCACCGATCGTCCGCCGAGGAAGCGCAGAGCTCCAACTGCGTACACGACAAGCGTCAACATCAATTCGGTGGGTTGAGAAGTTATCTCGACTATTTCACATACGTGAAAATAGAGAAATAAAACTTAGAACTAAATGCGCGTAGATTATATTTATCATCACTTTTTGCATTGATTTGTTGCGGACTTGTGTTAATTGACAATCAATGTTGCAATGGAAATAAGAACAATTTGGTCATATAAAAAATAAATAATCCAACTTTCACGCCTTTTCACTAGAAAAATTGCTTTAGCTGCCCAGGCGGTCGTCAAATCGCCTAAAGCAGAAACAGATTGAGCAAATGGATTACTCGCGACTGCCGCCGAAATACTGTGGACCTCCTTCTCCATCTATGAAATTTTGTGACTATGTTCTCAACCAATTGCTCAGTTCAAAATATGAGGTAAGCCGCTTTGATGCCGCAAATTTCAGAGCATTGCCGTCCATAAAAAACCCCCAGCGAGGGCATCAGAGCAGGTTGCCGTTCAGAGCCAATACTGAAAAATCAACCATCGAGGATTGAAATTTGTTCGAGATATGCATGCTTCAGTTTTCATTCTGGATTCTTTTTAGAATTAGCTGGTGCTACGGAACCTTAGTAAAATTACGAATCCTCTCATATTTAGTAGCATTTCCAGTGCTCCTAAAGCTGAGTGCTTCATATTTTCAGGCCTTACCAGGGTCAAGCGAGGTGTCGAGGAAAACTGAGATGTGACGCACCCCCTCCCCCCTCCCTGTAACAATACTTCACCTGCTTACAGACGGCCTGCGACGAGATGTGATTGCTCCTGCAACGCATACGTTTGTTGACCTTGGAACAGCTCATCTGCAAGAGGAACTTTCTTAGTGACATAACCGTTCCAATTTCCGTTCAACAAACCTGATTGATCAACGTATTCATTTGTCACGCAATATTACCTAACAAATTGCGCGGCGTGCGCCACAATGTTCGCACAACTTCCTCCCCTGTGTGGCCGCGTGCGGCACACATGTGGCGCGCCATTTCGAAATTGTTATTGTTCACAATAAGTGTCGTTTCTCATTACATGATTTTGCAGATATATGTTTTCTCACTAGGAGTACAACATATCTGAGTGGGACGTCTCCACATAACCAGTTAAGTGATTACTTGAAATCATCCTACTATATATAAGCGGCTAGCGTGTGTCTGTTGGTGTGTGTGTGTGTGTGTTTGACCGGAAATTCATAGCTCGAGTCACAGTAATGATAGCGCAGTGGTTCTTACATATGTTATAGGGGGTGGGATGGGGACACAAGTGGTACGTGATAGGAACTGATAACGACTGATAATAGCTGATAAGAGGGGCTAGAAAGCGAGCATCGCCAATTTCGTTTTGTCGTTCATATTGGTACTAGCGTCTATACTTACAAGTGTTATGTGGGGCGGTCCCGGGACATTGGTGGTACATGATTGGAAGCGATAGCAACTGATAATGGCTGATAAGATGCGCTAGAACGCAAAAGTCGTCGATTCCGTTGCCTGGCTCGCGTTGACACCAGAGCAACCATACTTACAAGTGTTATGTGGGGTGGGACGGGGACATTGTTGGTGGGTGCCAGAAACTGATAACGATTGATAAGGGCCGATAAGGCGCGCCAGAACGCTGAAGTCGTCGATTCCGTTGCCTGGCTCGCCTTGACACCAGAGCAACCATACTTACAAGTGTTATGTGGGGTGGGACGGGGACATTGTTGGTGGGTGCCAGAAACTGATAACGATTGATAAGGGCCGATAAGGCGCGCCAGAACGCTGAAGTCGTCGATTCCGTTGCCTGGCTCGCCTTGACACCAGAGCAACCATACTTACAAGTGTTATGTGGGTGGGACGGGGACATTGTTGGTGGGTGCCAGAAACTGATAACGATTGATAAGGGCCGATAAGGCGCGCCAGAACGCTGAAGTCGTCGATTCCGTTGCCTGGCTCGCGTTGACACCAGAGCAACCATACTTACAAGTGTTATGTGGGGTGGGACGGGGACATTGTTGGTGGGTGCCAGAAACTGATAACGATTGATAAGGGCCGATAAGATGCGCAGAACAAAAGTCGTCGATTCCGTTGCCTGGCTCGCGTTGACACCAGAGCAACCATACTTACAAGTGTTATGTGGGGTGGGACGGGGACATTGTTGGTGGTGCCAGAAACTGATAACGATTGATAAGGGCCTGATAAGGCGCGTCAGAACGCAAAAGTCGTTAATTCCGTTACGCAGCGTTGACACTAGAGCGTTCCTACTTACAAATTGTAGTAAGTCGTAGTAGTACAAACAAAGGTACGTGCACATTATTTCGATATATATCCAGCTTACTTAATAGAATTCGACTGCATAAATTTTAAAAAACAAGTCTTCAGCAAATGATAAGTTCCATTTCTGACTATTAAGAAAACCCAAACTCATTAAACCGCTAATCCTTTCGTGGTTCTAAATAATGATGAATGTAAATGAATGATAAGCATTAGCTCCTCACTTATGTAAATAGGCATATTTCGTTTTGATTTTGAGACTGACAGCAATCCTATTCACCGCTAAATTATCTTAATTCAAGAAAAATGCTGGATGTTTACAGAGTTGTGATCAATATACCAGTTCAGCTCAGACGTTATCACGCGTATTCTCGATGAGCTTCAGTGAAACTGTGGAGGGTCTAACACAGTCAATAGTGAGATGGTTAATGGAGTATCTCATGCTGATATTCCATGGGTCCTCCAATTTCGCTAAAGCCTGCCGTGTGATGCGCGCGATAGCGGGCGAAGCAAAACTGGTATTCCCATAAAGACTAGTTTGCTAATTGAATTTTCTTGATATAAACACACAGTCTTTCAAGCGATTGAGCAGTCTGCGCGATCTGATCGTGATGCAGCAAAGTGGTTAAAATGCCTTTTAACGAAAATCTTTAAAAGAGGACGTGGTACGTGGTATGAAGCAAATACAGCAGGCGTTTATCTTCCGTGCTCCTTTTCTAACTTACATGTCTTTCATGGGTGAATTTCGAAGTCCTTGTAACTAACATGAGGTACTCAACTTTCCACCCGAAGCACCCTGCTGAAGTCGCTTCTGCTTTGGATTGAAAAATCGATAGTAAATGTACGGCGAAAGTATGGGTGTAAATAATACTAAGCCTCTAGGCGGTCTTGCGAGAAGGTAGAATGCAAATATTCTACAACTCTATTATTCGTTCACTGCTGTTTCAGTACAAACATATAAAGCAAATCTGTCGGCGGTATTGGAATTGTCTTGCAGCCATCGCTGTTATTTATATATACATGAGATGTTGGACCTAAGCCAGATTTTTTTGGCATCTATCACTATCTGATTTTTGTCAAATCAATATTGTTAAACTCTTTAAAATATTCACAGACAAGCCAAATAAGCTAAGAGTATACGCTCACTCCAATTTCTTTTTTTTTTTTTTTGCATTTTGTTAAACCGCGTATTTATGATAAGAAAGTGAAAAGGACCCTCAAAAGAGAAATTCGAAAAATGTCTGCCCCGTGTGGCCGCATGCGCCACCATGTGACGCACGGTGCGCAATCAGCGCGACCATGCGAGCTGGCAACCGCAAAAATGGCTCGGTACGCAATGTGTTAATACCGGCTTTCGTCCGCTAATCGTCCGCGTGCAGCGTCAGAAACGTCTGGTCGCAACATTTCCAAGCATCTCTTCTTCGGGCTCTCTGTGCCAACAGTGCCCTACAATTTTACGAGATACTGCCCATCGGTGGGAAGATTCGCCTATGGCTCTTGTTGTCTCTTGGATACCAGTCAGTCACTCTCTTGGTCCAGCGAACATCGGTGAATCAAGTGACCGACCCACATCCGCTTGGAACTGTAGATGGATCCACGACATCCTTCACCATCGTACAAGCGCGGATGGTGTCATTGGGTATGCGGTCTCGGAGCGTTACACCGCACATGGCCCTCTCCATGGCTCGCTGAGTGACTGCGAGTTTCTCCTCTTCAGAGACTGTGGTGCTCCACGTCTCCGCCCCGTACGTCATCGCGGGAAGAACATGCGAGTTGAAGACGTGAGCTTTGACTTTGGGGTCTACGTGTTTAGAAGTTAGTACATCTCGGAGCTTATTAAAAGCGGTCCAACCCGCACTGCGACGTCTACTATTAGGTCGTGAAGAAAGTTCTTGCGCTTTTTGGTGTTTCGTTTTTGAACGCTTTATTTTGTTACGATTCAAGCAAGCTGCCAATGTGCTATATGTCGTTTTGAAGAGCTTTTCTTGTCTATCTGATGGTGGGGTCATTTTTCCTACCTTTTCTTTTTATCTATTTAATTACACTTTTTGAAGCCTTGAATACGGCATACTCGAAAAACAGATTTGCATGATTTCCTTTTTCTAGCTCAAAGCAGGCCAGTAAGAGAGGAAGCAGGTCAAGATATTATAGATGCACTTGGCTGAGATTCGCAATAAATATGGTCTGAAGCAATTGTTCAAAAAGCTTTTGTAAGAATAGCGAGAGCCCTAAAGATTGTGAGGGTGGTGGTCGGAGATTGGACAACGCCAACGATTAGCCGAACGTTCTGGTTGAAGCACGTTTGCACAAAACTATTGAGAGGGTTCCTCCTAAACTGATCGCACTTGCTTGTGGTTTTCTTGTTTGTACGGGAAGAGCTGGAAAGTCCAAAAAATTCAAATAGGGCGTGCCGCGACAGCTCACCATTTTGAAGGGTCGTTCGCCGCGTTCTAGCTTGTTTTATGCCATGAAACGACCTGCTTTTGATCATTTGCGACGCACGATAAAGAGCAGATTCTTTGCTACAGCATACGAACTTTGCTGAAGTGGATCGACCGCGATCAGGCTCTACAAACTTTGCAAAACTGAAACTTGTACTGAAGGAAGGTTGAGGTGACTTTCATAAGGTCAGCGGCTGGTCTAGCTCTTCGGAACCAGGTGGAACTGTTAATGTGGGAAAGTACTCTTGATAATATTCCAAAATAATCCTAGAATTCTAGCACATTCGCTCAGCATTCCTCATTATGAAGGAACCGGCTCATCCCTGACAGGTAGCTCGGACGCACATTCCACAACCAACCCTGCAGAAGTTGAACAAGCTGGCTACGAATTAGTCCTGCGAACATCTTACTCGGTAGACCTTTTGCCTATAATTTGTCACTTTCTCGACTACCTGGATAGCTTCTCCAAAGAGTTATGCTTCAAAAACCCAACATGATGCTGAAACGACCTCCGCCGGGTTCATCGTCTCTAGAGCTCCAGTATTCTGCACTACCGGGCTAACAGCTGCTTATTGGCAGAGGTTTGTGGATTCTAACAGTCTTTACTCCAACAAAAAGGTTTCGAAAAT
>MU899050.1:0-16599 GCA_036418205.1 Ostertagia ostertagi | reverse complement strand
AGTCACTGCGGAAGAAAAGATGCCGGATGCATGGAAGACAAGTACCATCATCCCGATCTTCAAGCAGAAGGGCGACCGCAGGATCAAGCTGACTGCTGCTATAAAATGAAGCTGTATGAGCGACTAGTCGACTCGAAGCTGCGAGAGCTAGCCCGACTCCCCAGTAACAATCCGGGTCTATGCATGAAAGGTCAACAATGGGTGCCATTTTCATCGCCAGGCAAGTGATGGAGAAGTATAGAGAAAAGCGCCGACCCTGCCAGCTAGCCTTTCTCGACCTGGAGAAGGCATTTGGCCGTCTACTGCGGGCACTATTGTGGAAGCGCTCAGGGGAACGGGACGTGCTAGAACACCTAAACTCTCTGGTAAGGGATATGTAAGATGAGGCTAAGGCAGCCATACGCACCCACATGGCCTAACAAGGAGGTTAACATGGAAAGCATCGGCAGAGTGGAGGATTTACGACACCTTAGAAGCGATCTAGCTGCCGACGGCAGAATCGTGAACAAGGCAGCTAAAGGCCGATGTCAAGCGGCTGCCGATGCGTGCAGAGGAGGCACTGCGATCCCCTGTGCGAAGACGCTCTGGAACATGGAATGGGAAGGTTCTGAGCAAGAATCACGAAAGACAGCTGCACTCCACTGAGATGAGCATGCTGAGATGGGCTGCCGTTGGGCGCGACTGGACAGGGTCAGGAGCGAAGATGTCAGAGTAATCATGCAGACTGCCTCCCCTGAAGGTGAGGGAGCAACGACTGCTATGGTATGGGTACGTGCTAAGGATGTCACAGGACCGCGAGGAGCCCAAGGTAAGAGGTGAAGGGACGTTATCAGAAGGACCTAAGTAAAATCATGGCCACAGCTGAGATGCGCTGGACAGAACAAAGTGGCGACGACTAATAGAGATAGCAGGACCCTTCGACTGCCGGGACAGACGCTAGGGAGAAGAAGAAGAAAAAGAGCCGTGGCAAAATGGCGCCAATTTGGCGCCAGCGCCAAAAATGGATGTCACATTCGTGATCAGAGCCTCGATAACCCCTGTAGGATAAGTTTCAGCGAAATTTTTTGCCGAAATTGATTGCAAGGTTTACGAAATTGCTTGCAAGAATGACGAATTAGGGCGTTAAATGACGAAATGGTTGCAACGTTTACGAAATGGGCTGGAATAAATACGAAATTGGCTGCAACGTTTCCGAAATGGAATGCAAGGTTTACGAATTGGGGTGGAAAACGCTGTAATTAGCTGCATGTGTACGTCGGTCTGTCTGTTACGAAATTCAGAGCGCGTCGCAGCAGTCGCCAGGGGATATGATATAGAAGGTGGGATGGGAACATATTTGGCGGGTGACAAAAACTGAAAACAACTAATATGGGATGAAATTTTGAACATTAGAAGGAAAGGGTCACGACATTCATAGCGCACGCCTCAGCAGCAGAGAGTTGCTGTCTTTTGAAGGGTCATATTTGATGGATGACAAAAAGTGCCAGCAACTGATAAGAGCTGATAAGAAATGGTCGGTGTTGGCGCACAGTGATTGTTGGTGTTTCTATTCTGACGCCACATGCATAAGAAGTTGCAACCGCTAAACAATCCCTACATCCGAAGCATGTTAGTTGTTTAGTACCATGGAACCCACCCCCCCCCCTTCCGAGCTGGGCTTTCACCGTTTTGGATATCCGGGAATACGGAAATTGCGGCGATATCTCTGTTGTTGGTTAAAATATCGCTACCACTGTAACGCCATTTACCGAAAATATGGAGTAAAGAATTTCAGATGAATATAGGAATACCTTCTTCTCCTACACTGCGACGCATAATTATTATAGTTTATTATAATTTCCCAAAAACTTGAATCTGGGGATGTTTTTGAAAAAGGCTCTACAGACAAATTGTGACACATATAAACGCGAATCTGAATATTAACACGGAAATCCAGTTTGAGAAAGCAACAATTTTTTATCCTCATTTTTTCGAAAATACCCGCTTTGCCTATGACGCAAAATCATAGTTCCACCACATGTTTCTCCGCTGCATTTTGCTTTTACCCAATCAAATTTTGAAATTATTACCCATTCAAGTTCCTTAGCTTATAGCAAAGGCAAAACCGCTGTCAGACTTCCGTAAAAGGAAAATCCTAGCAAAAGAGACGCAGGAATTGTCGAAGTGTCAGCTCACGCTGGAATTTGTCGGGGTGACTTCATAACGAACAAATTTCTCAAGGATGCTACAGGATATGATTCTGGGAAGGAACCCTGATTACTATCCGACCGAGATAAGCGCCGTATCGTGAGAAAATAATACGACTTTATCCAGCCGGGTACGGAAATCAAAACTTCTTCAAAAGTTAGTGTCTCAATGGACGCAGTTTCACGTGTTTACAACACGTCATGGTAAAACATCATGGTATACAGCGTTGTTATCTTGTGTATTCCAAGCAGCCCAGTCAATATCGGGAATGTTAAAATCCCCAATAACAATGCAAGGTATGTCTGTAATGGAAAGATCACTGATAACCTTTGCAAGTTGTTCATTGAGTAACGAAGGAATTGAGGGCGGTCTATAAACCAACACTATTCTGAAGGAGAGATTATTATGAGTGAGATCCGCAGCTAAAATTTCGTAGCCGCTATTAATCGATTCGGAGAGAACAACAAGTTATTGAATTCCTGAGAAAAATAGCGACGCCTCCTCCTGTTCTATGGTTTCGATCACAACGTAAGACTGCATAATCATGTATCCAAGAATTGAGCATAGATGTTACCATGTGATAACTTTTGAACCATGTCTCAGTGAAACAGTACAAATCATATTTGGAGCCGACAATAGTGTCAAAATAAATATTGTTCCTAGAAAATGAGCGAATGTTGGTATAAAAACAGTGAAGCGAAAAAATGACAATTGTTTCTGGATTATGGTTATTTATATCAAAAGGCCGGAGATACTTAGTTTGACTGGTTTACATCAGAAGGTGGTACTTGAGAATTCATATTCTCATGTACTTCCTCGTTTAGACGACCCAGACGCTCCTCTCGACGACGTTTTCTTTCCGCTAATGTAAGGGATTCCCTGAGGTAGATCCCTCTTTCGGGAAAGTAACGTAGGCGTGGAGCTCTCTTAATCGCTAGACGTTGGAAGTAAATAGCAGGAAGAACAGCTTTTATCAATCTGGGCCTATCAAAGTGGGACGACCTAATCTGTAAACTGCAATTGGTGTACACTCAATATTCAAATGATCCAAGATGTTAACAACACTTTTGAAATCATAATAGACTCTCTCAGAAGTTATGGATGACTGCAACTCAGGTATTCCAGAAATAACTACAGACCTAAGTCTCTCATTTTCATGGAAGCAATCGGCATTGTGGTTGGAAGAGGCATTAGGTTGTACGGGAGAAGGTTATCAGAGCTCAATTGAATATCTAGAGGTAACCCAAGGCGTTTACGCAGTATAGAATTTTCTTCGCGAAGTGCATCACGTTCCTGCTTCACATCATTGAGTTCTTTGAGCAGTGTATTGAAGGCCAGTTTAACACAGTCTGGTACGGCCGAGGAGCAATTAACTTTACGTATAGCTTCTTCCGAATTGCATGTACTTCCACTGTTTTCTTGAGGTGCAGGAGTTTGCGCATTTTTCTTCGTAGCCTTAACACTAGGACGCGAATTGGTATTCATATTGAAAACAAAGTCGAGTTAGGTATAATGACCTCCAATGGCGACCAGGCAAAATATGAATGTGACCACGGGTCGCGCGTGATCCTCGTTTATACAAGATATTTCGAATAATAGCAGAGATGTAGTATACTTCGTGTAGCACAAGAAAACGTGCTTTCTTCTTGTAAACCGCTAGATAGTTGCCGAACGATAGAAATGTTACCAACGTAGAGACATGACCGGGTAGGTTTGATAAAAAATATTTAAGTTGATTATTTTTCTCACGATACGGCGCTTATCTCAGTCGGATAGTAATCAGGGTTCCTCCCAGTCATATCCTGTAGCATCCTTGAGAAATTTGTTCGTTATGAAGTCACCCCGACAAATTCCAGCGTGAGCTGACACTTCGACAATTCCTGCGTCTCTTTTGCTAGGATTTTCCTTTTACGGAAGTCTGACAGCGGTTTTGCCTTTGCTATAAGCTAAGGAACTTGAATGGGTAATAATTTCAAAATTTGATTGGGTAAAAGCAAAATGCAGCGGAGAAACATGAGGTGGAACTATGATTTTGCGTCATAGGCAAAGCGGGTATTTTCGAAAAAATGAGGATAAAAAATTGTTGCTTTCTCAAACTGGATTTCCGTGTTAATATTCAGATTCGCGTTTATATGTGTCACAATTTGTCTGTAGAGCCTTTTCAAAAACATCCCCAGATTCAAGTTTTTGGGAAATTTGTAGGTGGAACTATAATTATGCGTCGCAGTGTATAAACCACGTTTTTATTTTTCAGGGATAATCCCCCCTCCCCGCCCCGTCTTCGCAACCACATTTTCTTACGTGTATCGTTAACCTGCAGCACCTTGCTTTCGCGTTCCTTTGCTATCCCAGTTAACAAGTGCTTCTTGTGCGGACGAAGAAGCAATTACTCAACAATGATGACACAACAAGCAAAGCCTGGTACGAGATTGTGGGAGTCAGTTTTGAAAGCTTATGTGGAATTCGAGAGAAGCGAGACGATTGCTGCCAGTCGATATGCTGCACCCGAGTATCGCTGCTAACTCACAAGTAGCGATGACCGGCCCAAATAAAAGCGCTGAATCGAAAAAATCATCATTTTGGAGGGTTAGTGGTCGTCCACATCTCCCTGAACTTCAATGGAAATGCAGCCACTCGAGGCACTGATACCATGTCCAGGAAGTCCTGCAACATTTTGAGTTTGACAGTCACTAGTCATTGAAAGCACCTAGTGAGTAACGGAGTAATAAGTAATGGAGTGACGTACTACATCTCTCTTCAATAGAGTTTTAGTTACTAGCTCCTACTCTTGCATAGTCCTTGTAGGGCTTCATAAACACAGATCGAGAGTAATCGGAATTGTTGGATCTAGAGCCGCTTTTTTTGCGTTAGGGGTAAACTTTTGATAAAATTACTGTAACTGGGGTATAGTCTGCCCTATAAAATTTGAGCACTATGTGCTTTGAGTGGCTAGTGATCGTCAACCTCAAAATGTTGCAGGACTTTCTGGGCAACCTAATACGTGTCTAATTTGTTGCGCATAAGTTGTTTTATCACAGCGAGAGCAACATTTATGTATGTCGTTTCCAAAACAAACCTGATTCATGAGCAGCCAGAAACCGGATCACGCGATTGTTCTCCGTTCTTGCCAAGCCACACTGGCCTGAGAACTGATTGCCATAGGACCGAATCCAATTCTAAAATTTCATGCCCTCCCATTTGGTATTGGAAGTTTTGAAACTTTCTGTATGAGTCAAATGCGCATTCAATCCCAGGCTCAAAGGGATAATTAATTGTGAAACACATTTCCATCAGTCTTGTATCAAATAAGGACTCGCATTCAAGGTAGATGCTTCAAAGCCCTACATGCAGATGTCGCAGTCAACGCGGAAGTCAACCGTCCACAGCTCGATTGCAACGCTTTTAATACGAAAGAAAAACAAGGCAAAGTTTGCTTTTTTATGACACCGTTGAACCACCTCTTGCTAAGAAAATTCAGGAAAATTTTGAGACTCTCGGACGGAGAGTTCTTCCGTATCCACCTTATAGCCCTGACCTCGTGCCAAAGGATGCCCACCTGCTTCCCTCTCCAGACCACCTCCTAGAGAAGAAATCTCATCCTAACCATCATGATGTCAAAATCGACATCTGATCTTTCTTCGATCAGAATTCAGTGGAGTTCTACAAGAGAGGCATCGAACAGCTTCTAGTGCGTTGGCAATAGGTTGTAGATATTGATGGTGTGTATTATGCTGGATGAATGGAACAAAAAGATAATAAAATATAAAATCAAAGTTTAGCTAGTTTGTTGTTATGGACCAACCTAATATTAGGTTGTAAGGAAAGTACATGCCGTATTTTGGCAGCTCAAGTTTCAATCCATTGAAGACGATCAACTTCTCGATAGACTGCTACATTTAGTATGTCATTAAAAAGCGCGTATATCCCTCTATCCGAAGCTACGGTCCGCTTTCTCTACCCTGACTACTTACCCTTTTTCAAAGCCTTCAATAAAAGATAAAGGATAAAGCATTTGCCGTTGATCAATCCCTTTTTGGGATGCGGCACGCATTCTACTTCCATTTGTACATTCGTAGTGGCGTTTGAATGCGATGTGGCCTATACAATGACTTGCGGGGCCAGCCGATGTCAAGTCAGTGTTTTTATCCTCCCAGACAAGTCTGGTACCAATTAACCGACCCCGGAGGGATGGAAGGCTTGGTTGGCCCGGGCGACTCACGACCCAGGATTTGATCCCGGACCGCTCGCGTGGTGAGCGCGCCACTTGTCACTGCACCACTTCCGCCCTCAATACAAATAAAAATAAGCGAATCGGCACGATTATTTTCTTGACTCAATCAGCGGCAAACGAAGCTGGCAGGTGGGCTCACGATAGTGCTTTCATTGGTCACGCATTTACAAAGAATGTGCTGTGCAGCGATGGTTTGGAAGGTTTGTGTATGTATGACGAGAGTCTCGAACGTGGTGAGGATGTTCGTTGGATACTGAACAACTAACTTTGACTTTGGCTGGAAGAGTTGATAAAACCTAAGGTGATCCAAACCATTGAGAAGGCGCGTCGAATTCCTTGTAAACATATCTGCGTCTTAAACGTCTTTATGGAGCAGCGATAAGAAGCGCGGGAAGTTTCGAATAAAGTGGATGGCCACGAAGAATCGCGGTTTAAGAGGCCAGTCCCTTTTGTAACTCTTTCGATGAAAACCACCCAGGTTTCAATCTGCAATTCTATAATGTATGCTATACGAATTATTAGGTTGTCTCATAAATAGTGTCGCTTTTTTTCAAACAAAAAATTTTCATCTGAATGCCCATGCTTTTACATCGAGTCATATACCATTCGAAAGAGAATTGTCTGCTCTACAAGATGCTTGTTCTCTTCCACCTCTGTTCCAGGGTTTTCAAATTTTAGGCCTGCGAAATGGGAGGTCCAACCGACAAAAATTGACCAAACCGACAAACTATCTCGAACGATGATCTTTCCTCGGGAGAAATGCATGTAGCCCTCTAGCTTCCCCTACATGACCTCTTCTAAACATTACACTATTAGGTTTCCCAACAAGTCGCGTCATTCCATTTCCAGACCTGGTTTTTCAACCAGAACTCGACGGTCGAGCACCATTACCTGAGATCGAGGTCGAAATTTTTTTATAGCCGAGACATTGAAAAACTAGTAGAATTTAAAGAACAAGTCATGACTAAGTTAGGAATGTACGCCTGGTTGATTTTCTCATCTTCTCAGGGATAATTTTTTTCAAAGAAATGCGGTCACTTTCGTGGATAAAGCACCTTACTCCTAAACACCTAAAATTCGAGCTAATTCCTAACAAACATCAAAACAAAACAAATGAGCGAATAGAGCAGAAGAAAGTGCTCACAAAAGATACACCAGTTGATATAAAACAATAGCGTTTCAGAGGAAGAATTTCAATTTGAAAATTGCCATGGCTTATCGGTCGGCCAATTCGAAAAGAAACAGGGCAAACCTTTTTCGGCAACCTAAGGGTGGAATGTTCAGAAGAGGTCATGAGTAAGTAGAGGGTACATCATTGATTGATTTCTCCGCAGGGAAATAAAGTTAGAGCTAGTTGTCGGTTTGGTCAATTTTTGTCGGCGGGACCTCCCATTTCGCAGGCCTAAAATTTGAAAACCATGGAACATAGATGGAAGAAGAACACAACATCTTGTAGAGCAGACAATTCTCTTTCGAATGGTATATGACTCGATGTAAAAGCATGAGGATTTAGATGAAAATTTTTTGGTTGAAAAAAAGCGACACTATTTATGAGACAACCTAATATATGCTTTGGCAGCAACCTAATGCACCTCGGCCAAGCGCTTTGATCAGACAGCAAAACTTCGTAAAGGTGAAACAGCATGAGAAAGAATTGTGCCGCCTTACACGCAGTCTGCGACGCACACTGCTTTGCGGGCCATGGCGTAACTGTTGTCGTGAAACAGCTTTGTCGCTAGCTATCAAATATGTCTTTTAACACTGGCAATGTGCCCACGGAAAGCGCCAATAAATGTCCCCCACACGCGATCGTATCGCCAGATATGCTATCAGCGATCTATCATAGCACTCCCCGCTGCGCTGTTGGCGCGCTATCGGGCCTGCAGACGCACTGCAAGAGGGCGTACCGCGCCGATAGCAGAGAGAATGTTAGCGCTGAAGAGAGCACTATCGACGACAGTCGCATCAATGCGGAAACCACAGGGCGATGGAGTGGTCCCATTTCTCGGATTCTAGGTCATTTCCTTGTTTTTTTTTCTCCTTCACTGGCCATCTCTAACTTAATTTTCAACGGGCTGCCTTTGAGGTTGAGAGCGGGAAGAACTTTCTTTACAAGGTGATGATTCGGTATTTGTTTTTCAGATTAGTCTTAGAAGGATTTTCTTTATTTTACGGAGCAACCGTAACAGCAAATAGCGCTTTCATAACTATACCCGGAATAGTACGCGATTGAATAAAATAAAAAAAGTAAAAGGTTAAGGGAGGAACTGCTGGGCGCAAATCGGAGACTAAACGTTAGACCAACCAAAGATCGCTGGAAAAAAGAAAGTCAGTAAGGCACGCGAAGCATGACACACTGGTAGATACATCCTACTACGCGCGAGGACGCTAACGCATGCACATAGGTTCCATTGGCATCAGATCGACCTTTTCAGTTGTAGTCTCATTGTCTAAACGCGATCCCACGCACTGTGGCTCGGGGGCGCTTACAAAGTATTGAGTGCTTTACAGGAGCTGTTGGTTATGTCACACAAGAACTGTGGACAAATGTAGCCGGATGCGACCCAATAGAATGTGAGTCCTCTATGAGTAATTTTTATACAATGGAGTGCTCTTCATTGTAAATTTGGGAGCATCTAATTTGCAATTATTAAGGTGTGATTAACTCCCTCGAATAAAGGATAAAGGATAAAGCATTTGCCGTTGATCAATCCCTTTTTGGGATGCGGCACGCATTCTACTTCCATTTGTACATTCGCAGTGGCGTTTGAATGCGATGTGGCCTATACAATGACTTGCGGGGGCCAGCCGATGTACAAGTCAGTGTTTTTTCCTCCCAGACAAGTCTGGTACCAATTAACCGACCCCGGAGGGATGGAAGGCTTGGTTGGCCCGGGCGCGAGCTCACGACCCAGGATTCCCGATACGCGCGCGGCTGGTAAAGCGTGCACGTGCCATTACACCAACTGTCCGCCCACTCATCTATTGCTAACTCTGTTCTACTGGGCGGAATAGGGTCAGCAAATAGGGGTACAGGGAGTGCTCAGTGTATCAACTGCCGACGACGCATCGTCTCGTATGCGAGCAAGAAGGAAATAAGCACGTTAAGAAAAGCTCGGCAGCCCTTTATTTGTCTCGGAGAAGCTTACCAAAGCAATCCTGTCAGTTCCAATACTTTTATTATACTACTTCCTAGCAGTACCTGAAGCTATTGTCTTGGTCAGAGCAACTAGCCGCGTATCCTTGTACGTGCTGCTCTTTGCATTCGCAGCGGAAATCGACTGGAGGAATCCAGTTACTTACTATGTAGAACAAGATATTTAGCACTCTAATAAATATCTAGCCATCAGGGAATACCATTACGTCGTGTCCCCCCCCCCCCCCCCCGCCCCCTCAATAACATCTTCTTTGAGCTTACGATAGTGCCCCGTGTAGGACCGGCCACCAAAGAATCACACGACGCTCCTTACTTCCAAAAGTAGAATAATTCAGTGTCTCACATTCGAGTACATAAAGGCAGCACCTGCCTCGAAACTGACTGTGACTCTGAGCCAACGAAAAAGTTGCTGCTTTTTGACGGTTAGAGACTCATGTTCACCACAAAACGCAGTCCCGAATGATCTCTCTCACGAATCTATTCTAAGGAGATAGCAGTGACGCCTATGATTGGGTGGAAGCATTGTTGCCGAATTAGGAAAGTGCGCACAAGTGCCTTTGCTGACCGTTGCGAACCGCTGCCGTGTTCTATTCAATAGCTGCATACCGTGGTGGTCTTGCGCCACTACCGTACATTTTTTTGTCTGTCTCTTTCCTCGCTCAATTCTCGTCCTGCAAAACCACGGTTTACTACACATGAGAAATTTTCAGGGTCTATTCCAGTTAGGGGGGGGGGCATCATGATGCAGTTTCTCGGCGAGCTAATGTAAACTCGAACATTCCAGCTTCTCACGCATGTCAAGTGACTGCCCTCACCCCCACCCCCCTAGGCTGGCTACACTCCCCCTGGCTCAGAGTTACCGTAGCTTTTTGGGAGTCACCGCACCATGATGCCCCCCTAACTGGAATAGACCCTTCAGTGTTATCTATAGTTCTTCTCCTTTCCGCTAATGTTCCTCTTCGCCTTCTTTGTCATAATTTCGAGCAAAATATCCCACTTATTCGGGCGCAACCCTCTGCTATAATAACAACGACTTGTTTATTTGTTTAATCATGAAATGCACGCATCTACGCACTGTTACAATAGCACACGAAATGGGAATATAAATACCTCTAAGCTCTAGGCTTTTAAGTCCTCACGATTGTTAGGCAAACGTAGAGAAGATAAAGCCAGTAACTGAACTTGAAGGAATTTTGTACATATATGTTATTGGGCGGAAGTGGTGTAGTGACAAGTGGCGCGCTCACCACGCGAGCGGTCCGGGATCAAATCCTGGGTCGTGAGTCGCCCGGGCCAACCAAGCCTTCCATCCTCCGGGGTCGGTTAATTGGTACCAGACTTGTCTGGGAGGATAAAAACACTGACTTGTACATCGGCTGGCCCCGCAAGTCATTGTATAGGCCACATCGCATTCAAACGCCACTACGAATGTACAAATGGAAGTAGAATGCGTGCCGCATCCCAAAAAGGGATTGATCAACGGCAAATGCTTTATCCTTTTTTTTATATTAACTCTATGAAATGTTCAGACAACATTCGAAAAATCACCTGTCACTGGAAGGGTTAAACTGAAGTTTTTCGACATGCCCATGTCAAATTAGAACTCTTAATTACTACGCGTACTGTTGCAAAGAACGATTCTACGGTCAAAAGAACAGCAATGACGGAGTTTCACTCAAAAGTGTCGTTATCTTTTGCATGGGTTATTTCATCTGTTTGTTGGTGCAAATCTTTGAACGGCAATTTTTCTTTTGAGCAAGTGCAGTTCTTTGGATTGACGTGGATGACTCACAATCCAAAAGGGGCTCAATTTGTCACACTTGGAGTTTCAGTCCGGTCATCCACCCCTCTTAGGTTTTTCTCACCCCTCGTCTGAAATATAGCCGACGACAGATCGTCGTTTCGATATCACGCAACAGCCTTTGTTTGGCATTATTTTAAAATTTGCTGTTGTCACAACAGCGCCGCCATCGCCGTCCTGTTTAGGCACAGCGCCTATCAGACGACCTTGTCACTTTCACTGCGCCCATTCAAAATGTGTCTATCACTCGATGGAGAACTGCGCGACAGGAAATCCCTTTAAACAGATCAGCAGAGTACACAAATTGCGGATGAGCAGGCCTTACGACAGGTGTCCTCTGCCAATAAATAATGTGTAGTGGAGCATAAGGCGACATGCAACTGCGGAAGAAACCGTGCTATGGTTAAGGCCACAGCCGAGGAGCATTGTGTGAGTAGGTGAAGTAGTGAGCCAAGGAGTTTGAGACTGCATCGCTTTGCGTCAACCGGATCTGTCATCCTTCAGTCGATTCGGCCATATCGTTACAAAAACGACAGAAAATGGGGTCTCCTCACAAAAAAGCAGCTACCGGCACATTGTTTGCGGAGGCCGCCGCCCGTCTGACCACTCGCTACGCTACGAGAGGTCGTTCCGGTCGACTTTCTCGAGCGTTCATGACGATGATCGCACGGGGTCACCGAACGGGTATACTTGAATCCATTAATGCTTCGATTTAGCTATAAGCCGACCGAACTTGAATTTTCATAAGTTCGCGGAACAGTGCCGCGCTGCCGACCAGCGCCAGCCATACTAGATATTGGATCGGGGAAACCGATATGGGCTGCTACACTCGGTTTTGCGGCGATTCTTCGATTTTCGCACCATTCATCGTAAGCGTAAACATTGAGCACATTTTCGTGTTTGCAAATTTGGGCAGTAACAACTTTCCACAGAAAGAATCTTGCGTAAACACTGGACTGGTGTATGTAGGCGAGTCGACGCGATAAGAGGCGGTTTCACAAAAACGGAGCAGACCCTCCTGTGGTAGGTAACCTTACCTTCGAAAAAGCGGGAAATGTGGATCGTGGTGCAGACCAAACACCACAACTGACGACGGCCTCCAAGTAAATCTGGTTAGAAGTTGTTCATAGTGATAGCTGATTTCTGGTAAATGATAGTTGTAATTAGTGACAATCGATAGAATACAACTGCAACAGGCTAATCATTTCATTGGCAGAAAACATTAACATTTTGTGAAGGCCGTCGTCACTTGTGGTGCATGGTCTGCACCCGACACTTTCTCGCTTTTTGAAGGAGGGTAACTAGGGGTCCCAAAGTTCGGTTCTGGCTGATACGTACTTGTTTTAGACACTGCCTTGAGCAGAGTGCCGTCGTTTGAGAATGAAAAAACCCCCTCGGCACGCCGATGGTACCAGCTGATTGTCCTGTCCGACAAGGTTCAATTGCAATCTAGACTTCTGCCTCCGATAGCCGTGACAAGGCTATTTCGCCTCAAAAACCTGCATTCTCATCCTCGGAAGTGCCCTTGTTTTCGCAACACGCCATAGATTACAGTTTCTGTCTTTTGGAATCGAAGAAACTGATCTCATAAAAAATCACACTCGCTGGCAACTGAGAACCAAAACATGCCAGTCGAGTTTAACCAACTCTGCTTGTTACACCGTCAGAAGAGTGAGAAGAGCTCAAGCCCAGTCTTTTTATGTCTTCATTAGTTACTTTCGTATAAAGCGTATAAAGCTGTAGAATCTTACGAAAATGCTGTCGGCATAGTGCTCTGAGAGAAGGTGCGACTATCACTAATGCTCACAGTGCATTGGATTCCCTCAGGCTTGAACCTCATCTGGTCCTGGGAGCTCGGGTGGCTCCCTAAGCTTCGATTACTCAGACCGGACAACTTCGTTATGCAGTCGGCTTGGTCCCGCAGTTCTGGAGTAACTTCCATTGTGACACTCATTAACCTGAAGACAGGACGACATGGTTTCTCCGCAACTGTCCCCCTAACACTCAAACAATAGTGAGTGAAGAACTGAGTCCGATCCGTTTATCCCGTACGCACCAAGGGCCGTCTATGTATATTAACCTAATCTAGGGCAAACCGCCCCCCAGCTTTTGTCTTCCATTTCCCCGTTGACCCTCGTCCTCGGTTCAGAGAGGGTAAAACCTGCCGTCGCCTCTAATTGTTCTTTGTCCCTTTGTGGGAGGTCTTCGTTCAAAAGTCCATTGAAATAACCTAATCATGGACGAAGGTAATGGAATGACAACTGGCGCACCTCTCACGCGAACGGTCGGGATAAATTCTCAAACCTATGTCGCCTCTTCGAGATAAACGAAGCTTTCCATCCCTCCTCCACTTCTCGTGTCGGTCATCATAGCACAAACTTGCTAAAAAAACTAAAAATTATCAGTCGAAGTGTTCACAAATAAGGCTGGGTTGCGGAACGAAACCTTCTTATGTCCCAGGTCAGTCCGCGCTGGGGCAAAAGTTTTGTACATTCGAACCAAGCATTTTGTGAAACATGATTGCAAGCGATCTGCGGCCCAAAACAGCAGTTAGCAACCAACCGAAGTCAAAGCTCTTTGAGATTAACAAGCGCCCCCCAATGCTGACTAGCACCCGCACGTTATTGTATGCGCCATACCACGTTTAAATTCTACGACGATTCTGAGCGGAAGTGAAACGCATGGCGCATTCCAAAAGGATTTGATCAGTGCTAAAAGCTTTAATCTTCAAAAAACATTGTGACCAGGCTTGCTTTGGAATTGAAACAATGGACAATGACAAATTTCTGGATGCCTCTGTTATTCCTGTTGAAGAACCGATGTCGGGCGCTTTCCACCACAGCTGCTCATGAAAAAGTATACAACAAAAATCAAGCATCTCGAAGGTGTCAGTCGAGCGGCATTTGTTACGACATAAGGCTTAAAAACACTTGGACGAGTTCGGAGCGAATTCGGGGATGTTCTTATACCTCTGCCCCCCTTTAGTCAGAGCAGATTCCTCCTACGCATTACACGTCAGAGCCGTTGTCTGAACCTCATTGGACACATTCCCTAACGTCGATTCGATTCCAAAGCCGGACAGATCGCCCTATTAGGCAAGTGTATCTGGCCATTTACGATCACGCGATGATGAGGGTATGATTTGTGGATCGCACATCTCTGTGGACAAAAAACAACAGTCACCATGATCTCACTGAGAAGATTCTTGAAAGCTAATTTCATTCAAACACCGGCTAACCGCTGCCACACAAACTGATCACAATTCGAGTTTCGTCTGCCGAGCGCCCGGTCGGCGCCCGACGGCTGTTTCGAGCGCATTTGGTCAGAACATGCAAGCTATGATATGATTACATACATTAGAAAAACAATATAAGTTCGTTTGATGAACTTATGAATGAGATTTGGCGGTTAGGTAATAAGCCTCTGGAAACCCGCACGCGGACCGGTAAACCGATGGGAGAGGCGGGACCGCGAACAGCTATAAAAGCCGCCAGGGGCATTATGATGCTATCGGTATGTATTCCTCCGATAGCAGCGACGAGAAGAAGCTGTGGCTCGAGGCCGAAAGCCTCCGTCGCATCGCCTTTTGTCGGCATCCTGTATCAGGTACTTTGATAAACTTTACTATTCTGATTTTAAATTTTTCACATTTTCTGCAGATTTTCTTTGTTGTTCTGTACATTACGAAACCGCTTTCAGTACCGTCGCCACTCTGACGGCCATCGTTGCTATCCCGTCCCTGTACAACTATATGCAACATGTCCAGTCTTCCTTAACAGACGGAAGTCGAGTTCTGTAAGCATCGGACGAATGGTCTTTTCGACCAGTACGAACGAATGCAAAGGATCAAGGGAATTCGAGGAGGCCTCGTAAAACGTCAAGCTGGGTATGAAACTCCCAGCGAATATAAAGGCCCAACTGATGCTGGAGTGCAAGCTGACACTACTCAGCAAGCCTCTAGTTGCTGCAGCTGCAAATCAGGACTTGCTGGGCCACCCGGTCCTCCTGGTCTTGACGGTCCAGATGGAAAAGACGGTCAGCCAGGAGCCAACGGAGAGCCTGGAACTGATGCCGAACCGGATGCAGTCCCCACCGCCTGACGATGATTTCTGCTTCGACTGCCCTGCTGGTCCCCCCGGACCTCCAGGAAACCCAGGACCCAAAGGACCTAATGGAAACCCAGGAGCCGATGGGCAACCTGGCCCCGATGGCCAACCTGGACAGCCTGGACCTCCTGGACCACAAGGACCACCTGGTGCAGATGGAGAACCTGGCCAACCTGGTGAACAAGGAGCACCTGGAATCGTTGAGGAAGTTGCAGTTCCCGATGGACCAGCTGGACCCCCAGGACCACCCAGGACCACCTGGACCCGATGGACAGCCCGGAGCGCCTGGTCAACCCGGAATGGACGGACCTCAGGGACCACCCGGAGATCCAGGACGTGACGGAGCGCCAGGAAACCCAGGAGCTCCTGGAGAACAAGGACCTCTCGGCGAGACTGGAGCTGGAGGTGGCTGCGACCACTGCCCTCCTCCAAGAACTGCTCCTGGATATTAATTTACCAGGAGTGTGTACTTGTATTTCTGTATTCATTGCTCTCACAAATACGACCTCATCAAAATAAAACTAAATTTAATTTCTTTTGTTCCCATCTTCATGTAGCTTTGAAAAAAGTGTTGTCAAGAATGGTTTTGTCGACGAGTTCATGTTGCAGTTTTATAAGTGGGAAAGTGCTGTTCATATTAGGTCCGAGTTGGAGCGGAACTACGGGCGACGATATCCGAGATGTGGATTCGGTTTCCACTAAGAAAAGCATTTCGATTCTTCGCATGCAGAAATGTTGGGATAAGCGATCGTTCAGGGAGCGACCCACAGAGGGAAATTCGCCTTACCCGGTATACTAATTATTTACGCATCGCTAGAAAGAAAAATGTCATCCAAAAGAGAGAATACCCCGGATTTGGGTGAGGAGTGTCCACGGGGATACTGGGAGAGATTGAAAGTGAAGTTCGTTTCAACGTGATCGCAAAAAATCCCACCGATCATCCATCAAGTCCGCTGAAATGTGACTTCCGTTCGGAATAGCGTAGAGGTTTGAATGAGAGAAGACGTTCAGGTAACGATCTCGCCTTCCCAACATCGGGGTCAGTTTTTGTTCAACTCTCGCGGAGGTCTCAATAATAGGCTACCCTGGAGAAATGCGCGCTCTAGTTCATTCCAGG